>JACEFO010002327.1:0-165464 GCA_015342445.1 Digitaria exilis | reverse complement strand
GGTAAAATTAAATTTGGGTCTGAGGTGTGGGACACAACTTTCGAGCTTGGACCAGGCACTTCGGACCAGGCGCTCGGCGGCTTCGAGCTTGAACCGCGAGCTCGGAGCTTGCCGAGCCTCGAATGGTCGGAAACGCCACTCGAGGGTGAGTGCCCCCCTCGAGCTTGGCTGCGAAGCCTCGAGCGTGACGGAACGTCGCTCGAGGGTAAGTGCCCCCTCGAGCTTGGGCTGCGAAGCCTCGAGCGTGCCGAAACGTCGCTCGAGGGTAAGTCCTCGAGCTGGCTGCGGAGCCTCGAGGGTGACGGAACGTCGCTCGAGGGTAAGTGCCCCCTCGAGCTTGGCTGTGGAGCCTCGAGCGTGACGGAACGTCGCTCGAGGGTAAGTGCCCCCTCGAGCTTGGCTGTGGAGCCTCGAGCGGACGGAAACTACTGGCTAGGCTCGATCGTCACGGACATAGCTCGATCGGGACGGACATCCGGGCTAAGCTCGATCGTTGACGGACATCCGGGCTAAGCTCGATCGTGACGGACATCCCCGCTCGAGGTCATCGAGCGGAAGGAACGCCGTGGCGAGGTTGTCGCGAAGGGCTGTTGGTGATGACAACTACTCTTTTTGGTCCGAGATTTTTTTAGATTTCAGTTGGGTGCCAAACAACCCTTGTTTTTGAATTATACTTGAATTTTTGACGAATTTTTGAATTTCAACCCAATTCCCTGTTGCATTGATTTAATTGCACTTTTTTAATTCTTTTGACATCAGAGATGTCACAAGCCTACCCCCCTTAAAGGGATCTCGTCCCGAGATTCGATTAAACCTAGAGATAGAGAGGGGAAAAGAAATACCTCGGCTTATGAAAGTATGTCGGGGAAATTCTTCCTAAGATAGTCCTCGGTTTCCCACGTGGCTTCATCTTCGGAGTGACGACTCCACTGAACTTTGTACATTTTAACTCCCTCCTTCGTGTTTGTCGCTCTTTCTCGTCGAGGATCTTAACGGGATGCTCATCATAAGAGAGATCCGGTTCAACCGAGAGTTCCTCTTGTTCAACAACTTCGGTCGGAACACGAAGACACCTCTTGAGTTGAGAAACATGGAATACATTGTGTACAGCTGAAAGTTTTCGGGGAAGCTTCACTTGACAGGCTACCGGCCCATATTGCTGGAGTAATTTCATACGGGCCGATATAACGAGGTGCAAGCTTTCCTTTTAGTCCGAATCTTTGCACACCTTTGGTCGGGGAGACTTTAAGATACACGTGATCACCAACTTCAAACTGAAGTGGCTTCCGCCGTTGATCAAAGTAACTCTTCTGCCTTGACTGGGCAGTTCTCAAATTTTCACGAATGATTCTAACCTTTTCCTCTGCTTCCTTTACAAGGTCAGGGCCATAAGCATACCTCTCGCCTGCCTGGGACCAACACAACGGGGTCCGACATCTTCTACCATACAAGGCTTCGAAAGGTGCCATTTTTAAGGCTCGCTTGGTAGCTGTTGTTATAGGAAAATTCGGCCAGGGATAGACACTTCTCCCAATTCTTCCCATAATGAATAACACAAGCTCGAAGCATATCCTCAAGTATTTGATTTACCCTTTCCGTCTGCCCATCGGTTTGTGGGTGATATGCTGAACTACGGATCAGTTTGGTGCCTAGGGATAATTGCAATTGTTCCCAAAAGCGTGCTACGAACGGAGCACCACGATCTGAAATTATCGTCTTGGGTACCCCATGTAGACAAACGATCCGCTCCAAATAATCTCCGCGTACTTCTTAGCGTTATAAAAAGGTATTGACAGGAATAAAATGTGCGGTCTTGGTAAGGCGGTCCACAATTACCCAAATGAATCATGCCCCTGAGGGGTTCTGGGAAGTCCAACAATAAAGTCCATGCTTATATCTTCCCACTTCTATGAGGGAATAGGTAGAGGTTGAAGCGTGCCTGCTACCTTCAAGTGGCTGGCCTTAACCCGCTGGCATGTGTCACATTCCGACACATACGTGGCAATTTCTCGCTTCATTCGAGTCCACCAAAAGTTTTGTTTCAAATCTTGGTACATTTTGGTGCTGCCGGGATGGATAGAAAATTTAGAGAGATGTGCCTCATCCATAATCTTCCTCCGGAGTTCCGTGTTTTTGGGCACCACGAGGCGAGGCCCAAACCACATCACTCCCTGCCCATCCAATCGGAAACACTTGTATTTCTCTTTTACCTTCTCCTTAGACAATTTCCTTCTAAGGATTTTAATGCTCGCGTCATTTAATTGGGCTATAACAATCTGATCGTGCAAGGTGGGTTCCACTGCAATATGGTTGAAGTACCCGTGTGGAACAATCTCTAAATTGAGCTTTGCCATTTCGTGACACAGGGTGTCGGCATAGGACTCCACGGAAAGACAATGACAACGAGCCTTGCGGCTTAGCGCATCCGCAACTACATTAGCCTTCCCGGGGTGATAATGCACACTAAGGTCATAGTCCTTTGCTAACTCCAACCATCTTCGCTGCCTCATATTCAAATGTGCCTAAGTGAAAACATATTTGAGGCTCTTGTGGTCTGTGTATATGTTGCAGGGAACACCCATCAAATAGTGTCTCCACATCTTGAGAGCATGAATGACCGCTGCTAACTCAAGATCGTACGTGGGGTAGTTTTGCTCATGAGGCCGAAGTGCTCGAGAAGCATAAGCAATGACCCGGTTCTCTTGCATGAGAACACAGCCAAGACCGGTGCCTGATGCATCGCAATAGACATCATAAGGCTTGGTGCAATCGGGCTGAGCCAAAACTGGGGCTGAAGTTAAATGTCTTCGCAAGGTGTGGAAAGCTTCCTCACATTTGTCATTCCACTCAAATTTAACTCCCTTCTTCAAGAGTTCGGTCATGGGCTTTGCTATCCGAGAGAAATCCGGAATAAAACGACGGTAATAACCGGCTAAACCCAGAAAACTCCGAATCTCGTGGACAGATGTAGGTGGTTGCCAATCTAGCATCTCTTGCACTTTGGTTGGATCCACGGATATACCATCCTTGGAAACCGTGTGACCAAAAAACTTCACGCTCTCAAGCCAGAATTCACACTTGGAGAACTTGGCATAGAGCTGGTGATCTCTCAATCTCTGAAGAACAATGCGAAGGTGCTCGGCATGCTCTTCCTCATTCTTAGAATATATAAGAATGTCATCAATGAAAACCACCACAAACTTGTCTAGTTCAGACATGAAGACCGAATTCATGAGGTACATGAAATAGGCTGGGGCATTCGTGAGTCCAAAGGACATAACCAGGAATTCATAAAGTCCATATCGTGTGGAAAAGGCAGTCTTTGGAATGTCACATGGCCTGATTTTGATTTGGTGATAGCCAGAGCAAAGGTCAATCTTGGAGAACACTCTGGCGCCAGCTAGTTGGTCGAACAAGATGTCAATACGGGGGAGTGGGTACTTGTTCTTAATAGTTACCGCATTGAGAGGCCGGTAATCAATACACAACCTCAAGGAATGGTCCTTCTTCTTCACAAAGATAGCGGGACATCCCACTCAACTACATGACCCTCCTGCTGCAGGGCCAGGTAGTTCTCCCACCAAAGGAGAGCTGGGCCGCGGAGCTGCTGCGCCGCGAACACGACCTTGCGGTTGGAGGTGCAAGGCGTTGCCAAAATGGTGAACTTGGACTCGATGGCTCGAATCCAGGTGTCGGCCTCCAAAGGCTCATCAGCTCGAGAGAAAATCGGCGGGTGCGTTGCCAGAAAATCTTCGTATCTGGCCACCTGAGGCTGAGGGGCCCGTTGACCTCCCTGCTGAAGCATCTGCTGCTGCATCATCTGCTGCTGATGCTGCAGGTTCCGGAGAATCTCCGTTTGCGTGGCATAAAGCTGCTGCCACGTCGGAGGTTGCTGCGGAGGAGGAGGTGGCGGTGGCTGTTGCTGCCCCTCTGGCCCCTGCTGGTTAGCGTTGGAGCCACTAGCGTCGTGACCACTGCGGGTGATTGCCATCTGCAGTAGGGACTTATATTAGCCACATTCCATAAGCTTGCATAATGAATGACAAGATAGAACGTGACAATATATTAAAGTGTACTGCGCAGAATGGCAAGTCAGCACGCAGTTCGGAAGAAAAATCATATCTCCCGACAGGAAGCAAGTCAAATGCTCCCATTCGGTCAGTAGCTCGGAAATTTTATGCTCTACAACTTTCATGTTGGGATCGGAATCAAATTCGGACTGGAACTAAGCCGAAAAATTCAATCTTTAGCTCTCTGCATTTGCTGTTTTTCAGCAGGCCGAGCTATAGTGTTTTGGTTGCCATTTTTATTTCGCTTAACCAATGGGGTTGCAATTTGGTGATCATTTTGTTTGACAAATTCCAAACAACTTTGTAGTTCACATCACAGCCCAGAAATGAATGGAAAACCCATCAATAATTAAAACAAGGTCAGCTGCAGAATGTTTTCAACACAGCTGTAACAACATCATCAAGTTTTACACCAGAACCACACCATTAATTTACATTGCCACCAAATAGGAGGAGCTCAACTCCATCTAGCCTATTATAACATGAAGCCAAAATCTAGGCCTAGCGAAGGAGTAAACTTGCTACTACCACTCTAAAAATCATCCAAGTTGTTAGCGGTAGCCTCGCTGCCCATAGGTGAAGGTGGAGCTGGAAGGGGCGGCATGTCATCCTCGGTGTCCATGTCGGAATCGGGGGCCTCTCCTTCACCATTCCCTCCTTCTTGCTCAAGAAGGTGCTGAGCGTCATGGGCGGCAAGCATAGCATTTGCATGCTCCAAGGTACCATGTACCTCCTCAAGCTCATCTCTAGTTTGTGCTAACTCATTCTGGGTGTTGTTGTGTGCAATCTGGAGGTCATTCAATTGCCTCTCCAAGTCAGCAATCATGGCATCTCTAGTGGTCACCTCAATGGACAAAGAGGTCCTCTCAACCCCTATGTCACGGGCGCGAGCGGACATGTCCATAGCAATGTTGAGCATCTCGCTCTGCGACCGTCCAAGAAGTGCCTGCAAACGGTGATACGCCCGTATCCACCTCATCATCAAAGCGGCTGCTGCGACGGGGTTCTCCGCCATCCTCAAAGGAGAGCTAAGGTAGCGCCTCATCCAGTGGGGATCATTCGGCTGAGTCGGAGGAAACAACCCAAGCAACTGGTGCTCTACCAGGCTTTGGTTCTGAGCACAAAAAGAACTGATGCCATTCAAAGCAGCTAGCTCGCAAGTCGTCTCCATGTGGTGTCCATGAACTTCCACCGTCCAGGTGGGGGAACTAGGACACGGCGGGTGACGGTGTACCACCAAACGCACACGGGAACGAGTCACACCACGGTCTCGGATGAGGATTCTCTCATATTGTGGCGGTGTAGGGTAGCCAAGTGCCTGTAGAACCGACCACAAGATGCTAGGGAAGCCTTCCCATCCCAAGCAATCAGAGAAAGACACGTCGTTGGGGTGGCTAGCCAGGTCAGCGAGGGCGTCCATCTGAACCAAAAGGAAAAGGGGCAAGGGTGAGAACCGGTTAGTGCCAAAGAGCAAAAACAGATTCTGTGCAGGGTGGTAAAAATTACAAAACTCGAAATCTACAAGCTCAAAAATTCCCAAATTTGGCCAGGACATATTTTAAATAATTCCTAACAAGTTTCATGTTGGAGGTTTGAGCAGAAACTGTCGTTAAGATGGTGTAAAAATTCAATTTTTATCTCACTGTCCCCAGAAATTTCCAGCAGACAGGGGGTTACCATTTTTAGAATAACTCCAATTTTACTGAACCATTTTCGTTGAAATTTCTCCAGCATTTACTTCATAATATTTATGACAACTTTCATGTTGAACACTTTTTCATTTGGCAACGTTTTCAGTTTCGATTTAAGGTTGCAAACAGACTGTTCTCAGCAGGATTTTCGAGTTGTGATTTCAACTTCTTTGACGGCGGTTCAATTTGGTCACTTATTAGTATTCGATATTAATTCGGTGAGATGCAAAGCATGAGCGGCCTATTCGTTCTCGCCAACACACATGCCAATAAACTTTTGGCTTACGAAGTTAGTGCCGGTGGCTAGGCAATATCCGTCTCTCCCTATATTATCTAGCCGAACTTTTCTAACCGTCTCAACATACGGAATCGCGGTTAGGGTACCTGCAGAAAATTCCATTCCACAGCATTTATAATCAACCTTTCGTGCCAGCACTCACGAAAGCGTCTCCATTCATTACCACCCACTATAGAGGTGGCACCCGATCGTTAACATTGAACGGGCAATGTTCATATGTCACCAAGGCAACATATTGACAGTTTCATACGCTATTGGAATAGCGTATTGACTTTGTGCCGCCATCATATTTGCATATGATGCCGTGGTACGCTACAGCAATCGCCGTACCTTGCGCCCACCATCCTATTCTAGTTTCATACGCCATCACAGCGTATTGACTATGTGCCGCCACTATATTTTCATATAGTGCCGTGGTACGTTACAGCAATCGCCGTACCTTGCGCCCACCATTGCGGAAAGTAAATGACAGAATGAAATGTGCTGGAAGTCAGTATAATATACTATTTGCCACCTATCATATCGTGATCCCTTAACCCACATAGGCTTCACGCTCTAGGTAACATCCTTAGCGGTCCTAACAACAACCTTCCACCGAAAAGCACGGCGGAAGTACGAGTTGGCAAATTTTATTCCAAAAATATTTATTTAAGGTTTGTTGGTCTCTCCGGTGCGCTGTTTCGGCTCTGATACCAGCTGTGGCGGTTCCACTCCGAAATTATTCCAAGTTAAGTACCCCGGGACCACTAACCGAGTAGTCAGGCACTTAATCCGGAATAAGCTGGAGCGCCGTCGGATTAAACCCGATAAACCACGTTCTTTTCTCGATCGAAACAACAGCACGCCCACACGAAGGTGAGTTCCAGAGATTACAACATTCCACAAATTAACTTACACACATAGATATTACAAGTTATTACAAACCAGGTTCAAATTTAAATCAGAGTACAAGTCTTGCAGCGGAAATAAAAGTTCATTACAGCGGAATTTAAAAAGTCATAACAACTGAATTTAGAGGTTCATTGCAGCGGAAGTAAAACAATCTAACGACGATACAAAATAACTCCGTGCTGAAGCCTGCCACGAAGCTACTCCTCCCGATCCTCGCCAGAGGACGGAACCCATTCGATGTGCCAGCCAGGTGGAACCTGGGCAGGCCAAGACAAAGCATCCACATCCAAAGGTATACCTGTAAAATATTGCCACAAGCAAGGCTGAGTATACTAATACTCAGCAAGGCTTACCCGTCTGGTGAAAACTACATCACCGACATCTAGACAATGAGAGGCTTTTGGCTGGTGGGTTTGTTTGCCAAAAAGCAACTAAGAGTAGGTCCTTGCTTTCAAGTTTTAGCATCATATTCTAGTAGATTTAACCATTCTAGATTAGCATCCTGTCTAATCATACAAGTGGTGCAGTACAATTTATTTCATACAACAAGTTCATCATTCTCATAGTTCCACTTGTTACTCAATGTAGCAGGGCGGTCAAACAGTCTCATTAACTGCGAGAAGCGGACAGTTCGAACCGAATTTCTGCTACCTGGCCAGGGGAAACCCAACACACACTGATACTCTGCTTGCTATAAAAGGCACAAGCATTTCCCAACCTTTCCCATCGATCCACAATTCGGAACCGGGTCCATTTCCTTAGGATAAAGGTTTACTGCTTCACTCACAGTTTAACGCATATATCCACAAGTGTACGGCAGGGGAAAACAAAGTTTCCAAGGAGAGATGGCTATCGGCCCTAGCTGCTTCAATCTGGTACCGGGCTTACCGATCCCCATACATCGGCATGCATGTGGTACGTTCAAAAACTTGACACACTCAACCACACATTTCGACCTTAATCAATTATCATACACGGACGGGAGATCTACATCTATCATCCCGCCCGTCAATCCTTATGATTCCAACATAAGTAAAGACAAGCAATTCCTATGTCTCGCGAGTGACAGGAAATCACTCGACTTGTAACGGACCTATAGCCATGCACTATCGATCCCTTTCATACTAGTATTGCAAGTCATAGGTACTAGGAAATGTGCAGCTAAGGTATTCAATCAACTCCTTGAACGTAAATGCACCAACATAGAGAATTCAAAGTGCATAATTTGGTAAAGTTAGGTTATGCTCCGGGGCTTGCCTTCTTGCTCGGACTGGGGGTTAGCCTCCGGGTTGGTCGATCCTGCACCGGCACCTTCCTCCGGGACTTCTTCCTCGTCTGCGGGAATGAGGTGGTAGTTGCCGTCCGGGATGGCGCCTTCTACATGAGATGCATAACTTAGGGTGGCTGTTCTGGAATTTCAGATTCCATTTATTTTATTCTAACTAACTACAAAAAGGTTTATTCTTTTATATAAATCGATTTCCATCTAGATTACTTCGCATTTTTGTTTCTCCTTTTCTGCTCATCATTTTTATCTATAAACTTTATGACAGCTACTGGAGTATAAGAGTTAAGCTCACTCCAAAATTTAGCTAATTTTGAGCTACACATAATTTATTAAAAATATAACAAGTTGCTGCCAGCAGAATTGAATTTAATTCATATAAAATCGAAAATTCACCCATTTCAGGAGATCTTCCTACCAAAGCTAAGCATCAGCATGAGGAGGGCTCTGGCCAAGTGATGGCTCAAAATAACCCTTGGGTGATCCTCAATGATTTTCTAACCAAAAACCATATTTAATTATTTGCCATCCTAAACAGAGCAAAAAAAAAATTCAGTTTTTCATTTTTAACATGTGTGCTAACAAGTTTTAAGTCTCCAGGAGCAAAATGGTGATTTTTCACTATACAAATTATTTTTAATGATTTCTGCACTGCAAAAAGATAGGAAATACATCTAAATTCATAACTGGAGCTACCAATCATATTTTTGGGTCCCCTTTGGACACAAGCTGTCCAAAGTCGCTATACACAACATATCCAAAGCTCAACCCTAGCGCAGCTCTGGATTGGAAATGGTGCATAACTTTAGATTTTCCTTGTTTGAATTTTAATTCAAAAACAGTTCGTCAAAAGTACAAACATGTCTAATAGAGATTGTAATTTAGACTCTCACGAATCCAGGGAGTATTTTTGTGCAGTTTTCCGATTTTTGTACGATTTTTAATCGATTTTACAAGTTTCGGGAAAATCAAATCTAGGGTTAAGAATCTATTTTCACCGAGAACCCTAGAACTTTCAAAACTTCAAGAACGAGTCCCTGAACTTTTGCGCAGAGACCCCTACACAAACGAAGACGATGAAGGAAGGCCCTCGGCTCTCGCCGGAGTTGCGCCGGCCAAACGGCGGCGAACTAGGCTCGGGGAAGTGGGGGAAAAGCTTCCTGGGCTCACCACGAGTCGTTTGGGGACGGTTTGGAGGCCGGGGATGGTCGGAGTTTCGCCGGCGACGAGGTGGTGGCGGCGCGGCCGCCGCGGCTTCTACGCCGGTGAGCTCGGGGTCGTTCGCCGAGGTTCGAGGGGTCCTAGAGCACCAGTGGAGCTCGAGGAAGCCAATGGCGTGCTCGGTTGACCTCGGGGACGGCTCGGAGTAGGGGCTCGACGTGCGGGTGCTCCGGTGGCCGGAATTCGCGATTTGGGGGAAATCTCAAATTCTCGCCGGAGAAAGGACAATGTCTTGGGGAAAGTTGGGGGTTTTGGAGCTGGTGGAGTGGACTAGCTCCGTGCGGGACGAACTTGGGAATGGTGGAGTGTGGACGAGGAATTTCGCGAAGAGCTTGGGTTCGGCTTGCGCGTCGCGAGGAGGAAGAAGACCGAGCGAGCGCGGGGAAGTGGAAATGGCCAAGTGAGCGAGTGAGAGGAGGGGTGTGAGTGCGCGGTGGAGTGATTGAGCACGCAAGGGAGGCACTGTGCGGCCTCGGGAGCGTGCGAGCGCGTGGGTGGCTGTCGCGGTCGCCATTGATGGCGCGCGAGCTCGAACAGAGCGCACACGCGCGGTTGGGCGTCAAAGATCATCGCGTGATGAAGTGGAGATCCTCAGCAGAGGCTTTGGCGCGATGCGAATGGACTCTACCGCCTGCAGTGCGCTCGGCGCGGCGCGAGCGCGCGTGCGGCCACGGCGGCGCGCGACCGTATGATGGCGCTCCGCGGCGCGAGGCGAGGCGAGGCGACAGCGGCGAAGTGATGGCTCGGGAGTGGCCGGACAAGAGCTAGGCGACAAGCGCCAGCGTCCGCCGCGGCTTGGCCAGCTCAGCGCCGCCTGCGCCGCTCGCCGGCCACGTGGCGGCCGAGCTCTGGCCAGCGCAGCGCGCGCCAGGGGCACTGTAGCATGCCCGTGGAGCTCCGATTTCAAATTCGAATTTTCTCCAAAAATTCGAACTGAACTTCGAAACGGGTAAAATTAAAAGTTGGGGTCTGAGGTGTGGGACACTACTTTCGAGCTTGGACCAGGCACTTCGACCAGGCGCTACGGCGCTTCGAGCTTGAACCGCGAGCTCGAGCTTGCCGAGCCTCGAATGGTCGGAAACGCCACTCGAGGGTGAGTGCCCCCCTCGAGCTTGGCTGCGAAGCCTCGAGCGTGACGGAACGTCGCTCGAGGGTAAGTGCCCCCTCGAGCTTGGCTGCGAAGCCTCGAGCGTGCCGAAACGTCGCTCGAGGGTAAGTCCTCGAGCTTGGCTGCGGAGCCTCGAGGGTGACGGAACGTCGCTCGAGGGTAAGTGCCCCCTCGAGCTTGGCTGTGGAGCCTCGAGCGTGACGGAACGTCGCTCGAGGGTAAGTGCCCCCTCGAGCTTGGCTGTGGAGCCTCGAGCGTGACGGAACGTCGCTCGAGGGTAAGTGCCCCCTCGAGCTTGGCTGTGGAGCCTCGAGCGTGACGGAAACTACTGGCTAGGCTCGATCGTCACGGACATAGCTCGATCGGGACGGATATACGGCTAAGCTCGATCGTGACGGACATCCGGGCTAAGCTCGATCGTGACGGACATCCGGGCTAAGCTCGATCGTGACGGACATCCCCGCTCGAGGGTCATCGAGCGGAACGAACGCCGTGGCGAGGTTGTCGCGAAGGGCTGTTGGTGATGACAACTACTCTTTTTGGTCCGAGATTTTTAGATTTCAGTTGGGTGCCAAACAACCCTTGTTTTTGAATTATAATTGAATTTTTGACGAATTTTTGAATTTCAACCCAATTCCCTGTTGCATTGATTTTAATTGCACTTTTTAATTCTTTTCACATCAGAGATGTCACACAGAATGAAATGTGCTGGAAGTCAGTATAATATATTATTAGCCACCTATCATATCGTGATCCCTTAGCCCACATAGGCTTCACGCTCTAGGTAACCTCCTTAGCGGTCCTAAGAATAACCTTCCATCGCGAAGCGCGGCGGAAGTAAGAGTTGGCAAGTTTTATTTAAAAAATGTGTATTTAAGGTTTGTTGCTCTCTCCGGTGCACTGTTTCGGCTCTGATGCCAGCTGTGGCGGACCACTCCGAAATTATTCCAAGTTAAGTACCCCGGGACCACTAATTGAGTAGTCAGGCACTTAAACCGGAATAAGCTGGAGCGTCGTTGGATTAAACCCGATTTAACCACGTACTTTCCTCGATCGGAACAACAGGCACGCCCACACGAAGGTGAGTTCCAGAGATTACAACATTCCACAATTCAACATACATAAAAAGTATCACAAGTTATTACAAACCAAGTTTGGAATTCAAATCAGACTATCAAATTCATTGCAGCAGAAATAAATAGTTCATTGCAGCGGAAAGATAAACTAACGACGATACAAGTAACACCATGATGAAGCCTGCCACGGTGCTACTCCTCCCGTTCCTCGGCAGAGGACGGAACCCACTCGATGTGCCATCTAGGGGGAACCTGGGTAGGCCAAGTAAGGGCATCGACTGCCACATCCAACATTGTACCTGTAATAAAAGCCACAAGCAAGGCTGAGTATAATAATACTCAGCAAGGCTTACCCGTCGGGTGAAAACTACATCACCAACGCCTAGACATGAGAGGCTTTTGGCTGGTGGGTTTGTTTGCCAAAAAGCAACTAAAAGTAGATCCTTGCTTTCATAGTTTTAGCATCATATTCTAGTGGATTTAACCATTCTAGATTAGCATCCTCTCTAAGCATGCAAGTGGTGCAATACAATTTAATTCATACAACAAGTTCATCAATCTCATAGTTCCACTTGTTACTCAATGCAGCAAGGCGGTCAAGCAGTCTCATTAACCGCGAGAAGCGGACAGTTCGAACCGAATTTTGCTACCTGGCCAGGGGAAACCCAACACACACGGATAATGCTTGCTATAAAAGGTACAAGCACTTCCCAACCTTTCCCATCGATCCACAATTCGAAACCGAACCCACTTCCTTAGGATAAAGGTTTACTGCTTCACTCACAGTCTCACGCATATATCCACAAGTGTACGGCAGGGGAAACAAAAGTTTCCAAGGAGAGATGGCTATCGGCCCTAGCTGCTTCAATCTGGTACCGGGCTTACCGATTCCCATATATCGGCATGCATGTGGTACGTTCAAAAACTTGACACACTCAACCACACGTTTCGACCTTAAATCAATTATCATACACGGACGGGAGATCTACATCTACCATCCCGCCCGTCCATCCTTATGATTCCAACATAGGTAAAGACAAGCAACTCCTATGTCTCGCGAGTGACAGGAAATCACTCGGCTTGTAACGGACCTAAAGCAATGCCCTATCGATCCTTTCATACTAGTGTTGCAAGTCATAGGTACTAGAAATGTGCAGCTAAGGTATTCAATCAACTCCTTGAAACGTAAATGCACAAGCATAGGGAAATTCATAGATGCATAAACTTTAAAGGTTAGGTTATGCTCCGGGGCTTGCCTTCTTGCGCTAGCTGGGGGTTAGCCTTCGGGTCGATTGTTCCTTCGCCGGCACCGTTCTCCGGGGTGCCTTCTCCGTCGGCGGGGATGAGATGGTATAAGCCGTCCGCAACAGCGCCTTCTACATGAGATGCATAACTTAAAGTGGCTGCCTATTGATTCCAAAACTAAGGCCTTGAAGGCCATATTCACCTAGACATGCTAAAGTACTACTTTCTCCTTCACAAAATTAGAGGAGGGGTGTGGAAAATTTTTACGCATCTTTGATGGTGATTGTGTATATATATAAAAGAATTTCCATTTATTATTTTAAAGTTAGGGTGCTGTTCTGGAATTTTAGACTTCTCCATGTTTCATTTTTAATTAATTATAAAAAAGGTCTATTCTTTTATATAACTCATTTCCACTCTAATTTCTTCTCATTTTTGTTTCTCAATTTCTGTTCATCCTTTTTATCTATAAACTTTATGACAGCTACTGGAGTATAGGAGTTAGGCTCACTCCAAAATTTAGCTAAAACTGAGCTATACAGAATTTATTAAAAATAGTACAAACTGCTGCTTAAATAAACAAGATAAATTCTTATAAAATCGAAAATACGTCCAAATCAGGAAATTTTCCTACCAGAGCTAGTCATGAGTGTAAGGAGGGCTCTGGCCATGTGGTGGCTCAAAATAACCCTTGGACAGTCCTCAATAAATTTCTATCCGAAAACACATAACTATTTATTTGCTAGTCTAAACAGAGCAAAAATTAAGTTTTGCATATTTAGCAGATGTGCTAACAAGTTCCTAGGCCTCTGGGGAAAAAATGGTGATTTTTAGCTGCATGGATTATTTTTAATAATTTCAGGAATACAACAAGACAGGAATCACAAATTAATTCATAACTGAAGCTACATTCCATATTTTTAAGTCCCGTTTGGACACAAGGTGTCCAACGTCACTTCAAACAACATATCCAAAGCTCAGCCCTAGCGGAGCTCTGGATTTGAAATGGTGCACAAGTTTCTAAATTCACAGTTTGAATTTTAATTCACAATTGGTTCACCAAAAGTATATATATGCTAACATGAGATTGGAGTTTACAATCTCATGAATCCAAGGAGTATTTTTGTGCATTTTTCTGATTTTTGTACGATTTTTGGTGGATTTTACAAGATTTCGGGAAAAAGGGTTAAACCTTAAGAATCTTTTTACGCGCCGGCCCTTGGATCTTTTCAAAACTTCACGAACAGGTCCCTGACTTTTTCACTGGTAACCCTGGAAAAACGAAGAAGATGAACAAAGGCCCTCGGCTCGTCGCCGGAGTTGTGCCGGCCAAACGACGGCGAGATAGGGTCGGGGAAGTGGGGGAAAAGAACCAGGGGCTCACCACGAGTCGATTGGTGGCGGTTGGGAGGCCGGGGGAAGCTCGGAGTTCGCCGGCGACGTGCGGTGGCGGTGCGGCCGCCGCGAGCTCGATTCCGGCGAGGGTGGTGGATCTCGTCGGGGTTGGAGGGGTCCTAGAGCACCAGTGGGACTTGGCGAAGCTAGTGGAGGGCTCGGTTGACCTCGGGGAGGGCTCTAAATAGGGGCTCGACGTGCGCGTGCTCCGGCGGCCGGAAATGCGGATTTGGGGGAAAATCCGATTTCTCGCCGGAGAGTTGGGAAGAGCTCGCGAGAAGTGGGGGAAATGGAAGCTCGGGAAGTGGTCTAGCTCTGTGCACGAGGGATTTGGGAATGGTGGAGGGACGAGGATGAATTTCACTTCGAAGCTCGGCTCGGTCCGCGCGGCTGGAGGTTGAAGACGACGGGAGCGAGCGCGAGGGAGCGAACTGGTGAAGTGCAAGAGCTAGGGGAGAGTGAGAGTGGCTCGGTAGAGTGCCTTGGCACGCTAGAGAGGGGTCGTGCTGCCTCGGGAGCGTGCGCGCGGGGAGACAGCGACGCGACGCGCCATTGAAGCTCGCCCGAGCTCGAACAGAGCGCGCGCGATGGTTGGGCGTCGAAGATCGTCGCGTGAGGGAGTGGAAGATCCTCTGCAGAGCGTCTTGGCGCGGAGTGACGAGGGAATCTGCCGCGGAGCGGCTTTGCGCGACGCGCGCCCGCGCGGCCACGGCGGCGCTCCGACCGCCATGATGGCGCTCGCGCGGCGCGAGGAAAAACGTGCTGTCGAGCGGCGACGTGACGGCGCGGAGGGCTTGGACAAATGTGCGAGGACAAGAGCCACCCAACGCTGCGGCTTGGCCAGCTCGGCGCGGCCTCCGCCGCTAGCCGGCCACGTGGCGGCCGAGCTCCGGCCAGGCGCAGAGTGCGCCAGGGCCGAGCTGGCAGCCCGTGGAGCTCCTTTGCCCCTTTTCAATTTTCTCCAAAAATTTGAACTTAACAAGAAAAAGTGTAAAAATAAAAGTTGGAATTTGAGAGGTGGGACACAACTTTGTTTTTGGGGTGAACCTGAAATTTCAAATTTTTCAAGCTCAAACAACCAAATTTCAAAAAGGTATTCAGAACTGTTTTTCGAGTTTTTGAGATATTAAACTACAAAATTTTCAAAAGATCCAAACAGTGACTAGGCCTTATTTGTGATGACAAACAACTTTTATTTTTGGAGATTTTCAAGTTTAGTACAAAATTCTCGAGATTTCTGTTGGGTGTCAAAGGACCCTTGTTTTTTAATTTAATTTTGAATTTTGATGGATTTTTGAATTCCAACATCACTTTTCCTCTTTTTAACCTGCTTTAAAGGTGTTTTCTTCATTTTTACATCAGAGATGTCACAGCCTACCCCCCTTAAAAGGAATCTCGTCCCGAGATTCGATTAAACTTAGGAATAAGGTGGGAAAAGTACCTTTGGCTTACGAAAGGATGTCGGGGAAATTCTTCTTAAGATAGTCTTCGGTTTCCCACATGGCTTCATCTTCGGAGTGATGGCTCCACTGAATTTTGTACATTTTAACTCCTTTCCTTCGTGTTTGTCTCTCTTTCTCATCGAGGATTTTAATGGGATGCTCATCATAGGAGAGATCCGGTTCAACCGAGAGTTCCTCTTGTTCAACAACTTCGGTCGGAACACGAAGACACCTCTTGAGTTGGGAAACGTGGAATACGTCGTGCACGGCTGAGAGCTTCTCGGGAAGCTTCACACGGTAGGCTACCGGTCCACATTGTTGAGTAATTTCATATGGGCCGATGTAGCGAGGTGCGAGTTTTCCCTTTAATCCGAATCTTTGCACACCCTTGGTCGGGGAGACCTTGAGATACACGTGATTGCCAACTTCGAATTGAAGTGGCTTCCGCCGTTGATCAAAGTAACTCTTTTGCCGTGACTGGGCGGTTCTCAAGTTTTCACGGATGATCCTAACCTTTTCTTCTGCTTCCTTTACAAGGTCAGGGCCATAGGTATACCTCTCGCCTGCCTGGGACCAACACAATGGGGTCCGACATCTTCTACCATATAAGGCTTCGAAAGGTGCCATTTTAAGACTCGCTTGGTAGCTGTTGTTATAGGAGAATTCGGCCAGAGATAAACATTTCTCTCAATTCTTCCCATAATGGATAACACAAGCTCGAAGCATATCCTCAAGTATTTGATTTACCCTTTCCGTGTGCCCATCAGTCTGAGGGTGATATGCTGAACTACGGATCAGTTTCGTGCCTAGGGATAGTTGCAATTGTTCCCAAAAGCGTACTACGAACTGAGTACCATGATCTGAAATTATCGTCTTGGGTACCCCATGTAGACAAACGATCCGTTCCAAATAAATCTCAGCGTACCTCTTAGCGGTATAGATGGTATTGACCAGAATAAAATGTGCGGTCTTGGTAAGGCGGTCCACAATTATCCAAATGGAGTCATGCCCCTGAGCGGTTCTGGGAAGTCCAATAATGAAGTCCATGCTTATATCTTCCCACTTCCATGAGGGAATAGGTAGAGGTTGAAGCGTGCCTGCTACCTTCAAGTGGCTAGCCTTAACCCGCTGCCATGTGTCACACTCCGACACATACGTGGCAATTTCTCGCTTCATCCGAGTCCACCAAAAGTTTTGTTTCAAATCTTGGTACATTTTGGTGCTACCAGGATGGATAGAAAATTTAGAGAGATGGGCCTCATCCATAATCTTCCTCCGGAGTCTAGTGTTTTTGGGCACCACGATGGAATGTCCAAACCACATCGCTCCCTGCCCATCTATCCGGAAACATTTGTATTTTTCCTTCACCTTCTCTTTTGCCAATTTCCTTTTAAGGATTTTAATCTTTGCGTCATTTAATTGGGCTTCAACAATCTGATCGTGCAAGGTTGGTTCAACTGAAATATGGTTGAAGTACCCGTGTGGAACAATCTCTAAGTTGAGCTTTGCCATTTCATGGCACAAGGTGTCAGCATAGGACTCCACGGAAAGACAATGACAATGAGCCTTGCGGCTTAGTGCATCCGCAACCACATTAGCCTTGCCGGGGTGATAATGCACACTAAGGTCATAGTCCTTCGCTAACTCCAACCATCTTCGCTGCCTCATATTCAAATGTGCCTGAGTGAAGACATATTTGAGGCTCTTGTGGTCGGTGTATATGTTGCATGGAACACCCATCAGATAGTGTCTCCATGTCTTGAGAGCATGAATAACCGCTGCTAACTCAAGATCATGCGTAGGGTAGTTTTTCTCATGAGGCCGAAGTGCTCGAGAAGCATAAGCAATGACTCGGTTCTCTTGCATGAGGACACAGCCAAGTCCGGTGCCTGAAGCATCGCAATAGATATCATAGGGCTTGGTGCAATCGGGTTGAGCTAAAACTGGGGCTGAAGTTAAATGTTCTCTTAAAGTGTGGAAAGCTTCATCACATTTGTCATTCCACTCAAATTTGACACCCTTCTTTAAGAGTTCGGTCATGGGTTTCGCAATCCGAGAGAAGTCCGGAATAAAACGGCGATAATAACCGGCTAAACCCAGAAAACTCCGAATCTCATGGACAGAGGTAGGTGGTTGCCAATCCAGCACCTCTTGGACCTTGGTGGGATCCACGGATATACCATCCTTGGAAACCGTGTGACCTAAGAATTTCACACTCTCTAGCCAGAATTCGCATTTGGAGAACTTGGCGTAGAGCTGATGGTCTCTCAATCTTTGAAGAACAATGCAAAGGTGCTCGGCATGCTCTTCCTCATTCTTGGAGTATATAAGAATGTCGTCAATGAAAACCACCACAAACTTGTCTAGTTCCGACATGAAAACCGAATTCATGAGGTACATGAAGTAGGCCGGGGCATTGGTGAGTCCAAAAGACATGACCAAGAATTCATAAAGCCCGTAACGAGTAGAAAAGGCAGTCTTTGGAATGTCACAAGGTCGGATTTTTATTTGGTGATAGACAGAGCGAAGGTCAATCTTGGAGAACACTCTGGCGCCAGCTAGTTGGTCAAACAGGACGTCAATACGGGGGAGTGGGTACTTGTTTTTAATAGTCACCGCATTAAGAGGCCGGTAATCGATACACAACCTTAAAGAATGGTCCTTCTTCACAAAGATAGCGGGACATCCCCAAGGTGACACACTAGGGCGAATGAAACCCTTGTCTAGCAATTCTTGGAGTTGAATTTTTAATTCAGCCAATTCATTGGGTGGCATTCTATATGGTCTCTTTGATATAGGTGCCGTGCCTGGTTGGAGTTCAATCACAAATTCAATGTCCCTATCCGGCGGCATCCCAGGTAAGTCATCCGGAAAAACATCGGCATACTCACATACCACCGGAATGCCCTTTAGTTGCATTTCTACCATTGTATAAGCACACGCATTGACACAATTCCGTTGTGGTAGATATAGCACACTAGGGCCATGTGTAGGCGAATTTATTTCAACAACTCGTTCCGCAACATCTAGCACAACCTTATGTTGAGTCATCCAATTGGCTCCCAAAACAATGTCAATCCCTTCCATACCAAGCAGAATCAAATCAGTAGGAAATATTTTACTTCCCAGCCTGATTGGAACTCTTTGGGAGACTTGGTTGGATGCTATTTTCCCTCCAAGTCGATATCACGTATGATGATTTGGTATGGTAAGATTTTAACCCACATTTTGCATGAAATCTTTTGCTTATAAAACTATGTGTTGCTCCGGAATCGAACAATATCACAGCAGGTTGAGTGTGGATAGGGAAGGTACCAGTCATGTCTGGGGCTCCCTCAGGTAGGTCGGCCAAAGTGGTGTAGTTAAGCCTCCCTTGTCGGACCTGCACACGCTGCTGCTGTTTGCCCCTGTTTTGCTGATTCCCTGGGCGCTGGTTCTGTTGCTTGTTCTGCGGGCAGTCCTTGATAAAGTGACCGTTACTGCCACACTTGAAGCACTGATAGCTGGCTCCAGGGCGAGCTGGCTGTTGTGCGTTCTGCCTTGGCGCTGGTTGCTGCTGCGGCGGTGGAGGGAAACGGGGCGCATTAGGCTGTGGTGGCCTAGCAACCCATCCACCTCCCTGAGGTGCCCTGGACTGTCCTTGCGGTGCAGCCGGGGGAACCAAGCGGAATCTCTGTGGCTGCACGCCCGAAGGGTCCAGCGGGAGCTTTCCTCTTCTTCTCCGCCTTGTGCACCACGTTGGCGTCTTCTTGGGCGATGGCGAGGTTCACAAGATCGCCATATGTGGCAGCACGGGTGGTGGCCAATTGAGCTTTCAACTTGGTATTGAGGCCACGTCGGAACCTCTCCAACTTCTTCTCGTCAGAGTCGGCGTGATGACTGTGGCGGTTCCACTCCGAAATTATTCCAAGTTAAGTACCCTCAGACCACTAATCACGTAGTCAGGCACTTAATCCGGAATAAGCTGGAGCGCCGTCGGATTAAACCCGATTAAACCACGTACTTAACTAGATCGTAACAGCAGCAGGCCCACACGAAGGTGAGTTCCAGAGATTACAACATTCCACAAATTAACTTACACACATAGAGAAGTAGTTATTACAAACCGAGTGCAAATTTTAAAATCAGAGTACACAAGTCTTGCAGCGGAATCTAAAGTTCAACATAACTGAAATTAGAGTTCATTGCAGCGGAAGTAAATAATCTAACGACGAAACAGGTAACTCCGTGATGAAGCCTGCCACGAAGCTACTCCTCCCGATCCTCGCCGGAGGACGGGACCCATTCGATGTGCCAGCCAGGTGGAACCTGGGTAGGCCAAGTCATAGCATCCACATCCAGAATTATACCTGTAAAATAGTGCCACAAGCAAGGCTGAGTATACTAATACTCAGCAAGGCTTACCCGTCGGGTGAAAACTACATCACCGACATCTAGACAATGAAAGGCTTTTGGCTGGTGGGTTTGTTTGCCAAAAAGCAACTAAAAGTAGATCCTTGCTTTCAAGTTTTAGCACCATATTCTAATAAATTTAACCATTCTAGATTAGCATCCTCTCTAAGCATACAAGTGTAGCAATACAATTTAATTCATAGAACAATTTCATAATCTCAAATTCCACTTATTACTCGATGTGGCCTGACGGTCAAGCAGTCTCATTAACCGCGAGAAGCGGACAGTTCGAACCGAATTTGTGCTACCTGGCCAGGGGAAACCCAACACACACGGATACTCTGCTTGCGATAAAAGGTACAAGCATTTCCCAACCTTTCCCATCGATCCACAATTCGGAACCGGGTCCACTTCCTTAGGATGAAGGTTTACTGCTTCACTCACAGCATCACGCATACATCCACGAGTGTACGGCAAGGGAAAACAAAGTTTCCAAGGAGAGATGGCTATCGGCCCTAGCTGCTTCAATCTGGTACCGGGCTTACCGGCTCCCATATACCGGCATGCATGTGGTACGTTCAAAAACTTGACTTAGTATCCACACCTTCCGACCTTAACCAATTATCAAACACGGACGGGAGATCTACATCTATCATCCCGCCCGTCAATCCTTATGATTCCAACATAAGTAAAGACAAGCAATTCCTATATCTCGCGAGTGACAGGAAATCACTCGACTTGTAACGAACCTATAGCAATGCTCTACCGATCCTTTCATACTAGTATTGCAAGTCATAGGCACTAGGAAAATATTGCAGCTATGGTATTCAATCAACTCCTAGAAACGTAATGCACAAACATAGAGAATTCAAGTGCATAATTTAGTGAGAGTTAGGTCATGCTCCGGGGCTTGCCTTCCTGCTCGGGCTGAGAGTTAGCTCCTGCGTTGGTCACGTCTGCACCGGCGTCGGGCTCCGGAACTTGCTCCTCTTCTGCGGGGACGAGGGTGTAGTCGCCGTCCGGAAGAACGCCTTCTACATGATATGCATAAGTTTTAAGGCGGCTGCCCTTTTGATGCTAAGACTAGGGCCTTGAAGGCCATATTCACCTAGACATACTTAGATACTTGTATTCTCTTCACAAAAGCAAGTGTTGGTGGTGAAAAAGGTTTTAGTTGAATTCGATGGTGATTGTGTACATATATAAAAGAATTCTAGTTGTTTCTTCACAAAACAGGGTGGCTGTTTTGGGATTTTAAGTTATTCATTTTACTCTAACTAATTTAATCCGAAAAGGTTATTCTCTTTATATAATCCGATTTCCATCTAGATTCCTTTCCATTTTTATTTCTCCCTTTCTGTTCATTAATTTTAGCTATAAACTTTATGACAGCTACTGGAGTATAAGAGCTAAGCTCACTCCAAAATTTAGCTAATTTCGAGTTACACATAATTTATTAAAAATCTATAAACAGCTAGCTGCAGGAAGTGAATTAAAGGCATAATAAATTGAAATTTCATCTATTTCAGGAGATCTTCCTACCAAGGCTAAGCAATATCATGAGGAGGGCTCTGGCCAAGTGGTGGCTCAAAATAACCCTTGGGTAGTCCTCATTATTTTTCTATCCAAAAACACATATTTAATTATTTGCCATTCTAAACAGAGCAAAAATTAAGTTTTTCATTTTTAACATGTGTGTTAACAAGTTTTAAGTTCTCAGGAGCAAAATGATGATTTTTCGCTGCACAATTTATTTTTAACAATTTCTTTACTGCAGAAAGTCAGAAAACACATTTAAATCTATAACTAGAGCTACACATCATATTTTTGAGTCTCCTTTGGACACAAGCTGTCCAAAGCCTATATGCACAACATACCCAAAGCTCAACCCCAGCGGAGCTATGGATTTGAAATGGTGCACAACTTTAGGTTTTCCTAGTTTGATTTTTAATTCAATAACAGTTCACTAAAAGCAATAACATGTCTAATAGAGATTGTAGTTTAGACTCTAACGATTCCAGAGAGTATTTTTTGCACATTTTTCCGATTTTTCTACGATTTTTAATCGATTTTACAAGATTCGGGAAAAATCAAATCTAGGGTAAGAATCTATTTTCACCGAGAACCCTAGAACTTTCAAACTTTCGCGAACAGGTCCTGCACTTTTGCACGAAAGACCCTGGAAAGAGGTAGACGATGAACAATGGCCCTCGGGAGCTCGCCGGAGTTACGCCGGGCAAACCACGGCGAACTGGGCTCGGGGAAGAGGGGGAAAAGATTCCTGGGCTCACCACGAGTCGTTTGGGGACGGTTGGGAGGCCGGGGATGGTCGGAGTTTCGCCGGCGACGAGGTGGTGGCGGCGCGGCCGCCGCGGCTTCTACGCCGGCGAGCTCGGGGTCGTTCGCGGAGGGGGGAGAGGTCCTTGAGCACCAGCAGAGCTTGGGGAAGCTAATGGCGTGCTCGAGGAAGCTCGGGGACGGCTCGGAGTAGGGTCTCGACGTGCGGGTGCTTCGACGGCCGGAATTCGCGATTTGGGGAAATCGCAAATTCTCGCCGGAGAAGGGACAATAGCTTGGGGAAAGTTGGGGGTTTTGGAGCTGGTGGAGTGGACTAGCTCCGTGCGGGATGGATTGGGGAATGGTGGAGCGTGGACGAGGAATTTCGCGAAGAGCTTGGGTTCGGCTTGCGCGTCGCGAGGAGGAAGAAGACCGAGCGAGCGCGGGGAAGTGGAAATGACCAAGTGAGCGAGTGAGAGGAGGGGTGGGAGTGCGCGGTGGAGTGCTTGGGCACGCAAGGGAGGCACTGTGCGGCCTCGGGAGCGTGCGAGCGCGTGGGTGGCTGTCGCGGTCGCCATTGATGGCGCGGCGAGCTCGAACAGAGCGCGCGCGACACGATTGGGCGAGGAAGATTGTGGCGTGATCGCTGGGGATCCTCCACAGTGCTCCTTGGCGCGTAGCGAGCGAGCATCGCGACTGCGGGCGGCGCTGCGCGGCTGCGACCAGTGCCGAGCGAGCTTGCCATGATGGCGCTCCGCGGCGCGAGGCAGCAGTGCGCCGTCGCCCGCGAAGTGACGGTACGGAAGGCTTGGACAAACGCGTGAGGACAAAAGCTAGCTGCCGCCACAGCTCGGCCGACCCGACGCGGTCTCCGCCACACGCCGGCCACGTGGCGGCCGGACTCCGGCCGGAGCAGAGCGCGCCAGGGGCGAGCTGGCAGCCCCGTGGAGCTCTTTGCCCCTTTTGAACTTTCTCCAAAAATTTGAGCTGAACTTCGAAACGTGTAAAATTAAAAGTTGGAGTTTGAGGTGCGGGACACAACTTCCGAGCTTGGACCGGGCACTTCGACCAGGCGCTACGGCGCTTCGAGCTTGAACCGCAAGCTCGAGCTTGCCGAGCCTCGAATGGTCGGAAACGCCACTCGAGGGTGAGTGCCCCCCTCGAGCTTGGCTGCGAAGCCTCGAGCGTGACGGAACGTCGCTCGAGGGTGAGTCCTCGAGCTTGGCTGCGGAGCCTCGAGGGCGACGGACGGCGGGGCCTCGAGGGTCCTGTCGTGCAGCCTCGAATCGTGACGGAAACTACCGGCTAGGCTCGATCGTCACGGTCATAGCTCGATCGTCACGGACATACTGACTAGGCTCGATCGTCACGGACATAGCTCGATCGGGACGGATTTTTACGGCTAACCTCGATCGTGACGGACATTCCCGCTCGAGGGTCACCGATCGGCGCGAACGCCGTGGCGAGGTTGTCGCGAAGGGCTGTCCGAGATGTTTAAGTTTTAGTTGGGTGCCAAACAACCCTTGTTTTTGAATTATAATTGAATTTTTGACGAATTTTTGAATTTCAACCCAATTCCCTGTTGTATTGATTTTAATTGCACTTTTTAATTCTTTTGACATCAGAGATGTCACAGCCTACCCCCCTTAAAAGGAATCTCGTCCCGAGATTCGCACAGGGAGGAAAGGTGGACATTTCATTAGAAGGAAGGTGTGTTGGCCAAAGAAACGCAGATACAACGCACCCAAGTTCTTACAGGTTTGCTGCTCAGAGATGATAACTGATTCCAGACCTCCGATATAACATCAACGTCGTTCATGTGGGTGCGGGCGATGAATGTAGATATGGAAAAGTAAGAGCATCAAGATTTGGCATACAAAACAAAAATAATACACCACTATTGTCCAGTGAACACCAGGGCCAATCGGGGGAAAGAAGGGGCAAGCCATGGATGGTGTCAAAAGTCGAATCCTTCCTTGTTCGTCGACTTAATTCTTGCGGAATCCTCAGGTGACTTCTGCGCGAACTCCTCCTTCGATGAAGTTGGTGCTGTGGATCTTGGTTAAACGTCAAGGTAGGTTGCCGAGAGGGGAACTTCCTCGTGGCTTTACGAAGGGGTGGAGGCAGGGTTTGCTTGTCACAGAATGGAGGACATGGTGGGGAAATGGCAGCTTGGTTACCGTGGAGGTCGCCGAAGAGAGACGAGAGCGGTGGAGTACTGACTCAAGTGGAGCACCATGGAGTGATGGCAGCCATAGGAGAGGCTGCATTTATCGACAGCCGGGGCGGAACAGCGATAGTGGTGTGTCGAGAGCAGGAGGTAGGGCCGGCAATGAGATTCCCTGGGTGACGGGACGATGGTACGACGGCAACTGGGGTAGTGTTGACCAGCCGCGGTAGGGAAAAACGACGAAGGGGATAGTGGGCTGGTGAACGGGGCAGAGCACACGACGCACGGATACAGAGGGGGTCAAACTGGCCCTTGAGACCCTGCGGTGATGGTGGGAGAAACAGTAGGCAAAGGTGATCTTTTGAGACTATAGCTAGTCGTAGGCAAGACGCTTAACCAACTGTAGGTCTTAATTAATCAATGATTTACCCACTTTTATATCAACAAGAACTAGGAATAAACTCTGGGGAGGGTTAATGAACAACGAGGTTATGAGATGACAAGAGTGCTCAAAAGATTTTTAAAACTAGCCCATATCATACTAAACGATCATGGCATGACGTTACACGGGGTTGCCGCCCAATTTCTAAGATGAGCTAAGAGGAACAACACGGATGGGGCAATAAAAGATCTACATATGGCAATGAGGGAACACACCTAGAAAAGGTGGTGTGGTATGGAAATTTTGGAAAATTCTTGCTCAAATTTTTATCTTAATTGCTAAGTTGCCAAACTTATGCACTTTACCATGGTATACATGGCATGTTCATGATGAGGTGCACATGATATGATGCACGTGCACATGAGCGTATGGTGCGTATGCTTATGAGAGTATGACGTACATGCCGTGATGCAAGTTAGTAGACCTCACACCACATAATTAAAATTCATCATTGCGGAACAATTAGGGAGAGTAAGGAAGTATCGATTTGGGTTGTCAATAAAGGTCTTTTGCGGGTCATATTCCCACATACCAAGATACCAGTGTGCCCCAAGTGACTCAAGCGTGTGGCTGCAGCGCACACACGAGGTCCTAGGTTCCATCACGGCACCATAGGTTAGGGAATACAATACCACGATAAATTCAGAGGGGACAATCCAATTGACACCAGGAGGAAGAAGCACTCATGGGTTAGATGCACATGTGGTTAGGTACCAAAAGATTTTCATGGTGCAATTGACATGGTAATGGTATGCAATGCCCATGCACATGAATTACTCGGAATGATTCCATTGCATGAAGAAGGTACGGATAACCTTTATGCATACAGATGTGACCTTGACCGAACTTATGTCTTGTTCTCATTTATATTTATTTCCTTGAGCAAGAATAAAACAAGGATTCAAGGATCAAGAAATCAAGGTAGTTGAGCATGGGGAACCAAAAGTCGAGAGTGGCGGGTGATCAAAATCACGCGGCATGTGAGAGTTAGTGTTAATAATTTGATCAAGATGTGAGAGTTGAGGTGTATGGAACCGAGCAATAAGGGAGGTCGATGGTTCGGATCTCAACACATCATGTAATAGGACATTGTTATACTTGACACCCTACATTTACATTATTGGTTCCAGTCATTGCATATGCATATACTCCTCCTAAGCTCAAAGTTCTTGATCCACCCTTAACTAACTTATTAATTAATAATTACGTCCAAGGAAGAAACACGTGCTGATCCTAAGTCATTACATCCTCCTATTTCATAAGCGGATCAAGTGTCAAAAAGGAATAGGACAAAGGGAATGGATTGAAGTAGTCCATATTGCCTTGCATTTCAGACGCTGATTTATTGGTTAAGTTTGGTCAAAACTTTCAATCTAGGCTTCTCGGTTTAGATGGATTTTTAGCACACCGAACTTTATAATTCTGCCTATAATTCTAGTTTCCTTATTCCCTCGGGGCTGAACCTTTCTGAGTGTTTCATCTAAATTTTCTAATCGGCTTTGACAACCATCATTTAGTCTAGACATAGCATCTTCATGGGAAGGTCTTTGACATAATTCCCACTTGCAGGCTATGACGAGTAATGGGAGTCTAATATTTCTAGCTGCAACCTTAAGTTTCTAAGGTCCAGTTTTTAGTAATTCAAAGCTCCAAAATATGCAAACTTTCGAGCTTTACTAGTTGTGCCAAGAAAGGCATAGACTTAGCAATTGACCATAACTTCAGTTTCGCCTATCAAAAGGGGCACGATAGCCTTTAGTTCACCTTATTAGGGACAAGCCTGATATTCATTGGGGTTGCATCAGATTTCCTTAAGGGTCGAAAAATATCCTAGTACAGCAATGTCCAAGGTAGGCCGAAAACTAAGGGTATAAACTTCAATAACTGACCACTCATTATTGGTTCGTTGGTTTCCAAAGTGTGGCAGCATGAGGTAGTCAGACTTTGGAATAAATTTCCCACTGATATTTCACATAAATTAGACCTTGTGCTTAGTTTTACTAATTCCTCTGTCAGATTATGGAGTTCGGCATGAAGGAGACAAAACAAGGCAGATTTTGGACAGTAAGTAAAATATTCTAGCCAAAAGTTTAACACCCCAAAATTTCCCAAACTTCACCAGATTGTTCCTAACATATTTGTATACCATGTTACTGTTCAGCATTCCTCCAATTTTGAGGTTAAGATGGTGCAAAAATTCAAATTCTTAATTACTGTCCCCAGAATTTTCAGCAAGGCAGGAAATCGGTATTTGGTTCATATTTCGAGTTTTACTTGTCCAAAAGTCTTGCCTTTTTTTTTTTAACTTAATTGCAGCTTACTTAAGTGTTGAAAATTAGACATGCCACAACAGAGCTAGCTACAAGTGAGGCGGCAGCAATATAGACATCAAATCTAAGTGAGAACCGACATATATTTAAAGAAAGTAATCAGATTATGGACAGAGTAGGAAAAATTTCATATCTCTAAATCTATAAGCCCAACCATTGCCCAATCTTGACCATAATACAGTTCAGATAACTTCCCATAACTTTTTAGTTCAACCCAAAAACAGAACGAGTGACCTAGGTGGCGCAAAAACCCCAATTTTTTAATTAACTCTCTGCTGAAATTCCAGCAGACAGGAAGTTGGTATTTTGAGCATAACTTTTAATTGGCTGAACCAAATTTGTGGAAATTTGGACAGCATAAACTAGACAAAATTTGTGACAACTTTCGCTTTTAAGCCTCTAGCAGAAACTTTGCCAAAGTCCATTTTCTAATCTGTTGTTCCCAGAAATTCCAGCAGACAAGGGGGTTACCATTTTAAGCATAACTCTTATTCTACTGAACCAAATTGGTTGAAATTTCTACAGTACAAACTAGATAACACCTATGACAACTTTCATGTTGAACACTTTTTCATTTGACAACGTTTTCAGTTTCGAAATAAGGGTGCAAACAGATTGTTCCCAGCAGGAGTTTTGGGTTGTGATTTCAATTTCTTTGACGACGGTTCGTTTTGGTTCACGTGTTACAAATCGATATTATTTCAGTGAGATGTAATGCATGAGCGGCCTATTCGATCTCACAACACACACGCCAATAGACTTTTGGCTTACGAAGTTAGTGCCGGTGGCTAGGCAATATTCGTCTCTCCTTATAGTAACTAGTCGGAATTCTCTATCCGTTTCAACGTACGAAATCGCGGTTAGTGTACCTGCAGAAAATTCCATTCCAGAGCATATATAATCAACCTTTCGTGCCAGCACTCACGAAAGCGTCTCCATACATTACCACCCACTATAGAGGTGGCACCCGAACGTTTAACATTGAACGGGCAATGTTCATATGTCACCGAGGCAACATATTGACAGTTTCATACGCTATTGACATAGCGTATTGACTTTGTGCCGCCATCATATTTGCATATGATGCCGTGGTACGCTACAGCAATCGCCGTACCTTGCGCCCACCATCCTATTCTATTTTCATACGCCATCACAGCGTATTGACTATGTGCCGCCACTATATTTTCATATAGTGCCGTGGTACGTTACAGCAATCGCCGTACCTTGCGCCCACCATTGCGGAAAGTAAATGACAGAATGAAATGTGCTGGAAGTTAGCATAATATACTATCTGCCACCTACCATAACGTGATCCCTTAACCCACATAGGCTTCACGCTCTAGGTAACATCCTTAACGGTCCTAACTTAACTTTCCTTTGCAAAACGCATCGGAAGCACGAGTTGGCAAGTTTTATTCAAAAATCGTTTATTAAAGGTTTGTTGCTCTCTCCGGGCTGCTGTTTCGGCTCTGATGCCAGCTGTGGCGGTTCCACTCCGAAATTATTCCAAGTTAAGTACCCTCAGACCACTAATCACGTAGTCAGGCACTTAATCCGGAATAAGCTGGAGCGCCGTCGGATTAAACCCGATTAAACCACGTACTTAACTAGATCGTAACAGCAGCAGGCCCACACGAAGGTGAGTTCCAGAGATTACAACATTCCACAAATTAACTTACACACATAGAGAAGTAGTTATTACAAACCGAGTGCAAATTTTAAAATCAGAGTACACAAGTCTTGCAGCGGAATCTAAAGTTCAACATAACTGAAATTAGAGTTCATTGCAGCGGAAGTAAATAATCTAACGACGAAACAGGTAACTCCGTGATGAAGCCTGCCACGAAGCTACTCCTCCCGATCCTCGCCGGAGGACGGGACCCATTCGATGTGCCAGCCAGGTGGAACCTGGGTAGGCCAAGTCATAGCATCCACATCCAGAATTATACCTGTAAAATAGTGCCACAAGCAAGGCTGAGTATACTAATACTCAGCAAGGCTTACCCGTCGGGTGAAAACTACATCACCGACATCTAGACAATGAAAGGCTTTTGGCTGGTGGGTTTGTTTGCCAAAAAGCAACTAAAAGTAGATCCTTGCTTTCAAGTTTTAGCACCATATTCTAATAAATTTAACCATTCTAGATTAGCATCCTCTCTAAGCATACAAGTGTAGCAATACAATTTAATTCATAGAACAATTTCATAATCTCAAATTCCACTTATTACTCGATGTGGCCTGACGGTCAAGCAGTCTCATTAACCGCGAGAAGCGGACAGTTCGAACCGAATTTGTGCTACCTGGCCAGGGGAAACCCAACACACACGGATACTCTGCTTGCGATAAAAGGTACAAGCATTTCCCAACCTTTCCCATCGATCCACAATTCGGAACCGGGTCCACTTCCTTAGGATGAAGGTTTACTGCTTCACTCACAGCATCACGCATACATCCACGAGTGTACGGCAAGGGAAAACAAAGTTTCCAAGGAGAGATGGCTATCGGCCCTAGCTGCTTCAATCTGGTACCGGGCTTACCGGCTCCCATATACCGGCATGCATGTGGTACGTTCAAAAACTTGACTTAGTATCCACACCTTCCGACCTTAACCAATTATCAAACACGGACGGGAGATCTACATCTATCATCCCGCCCGTCAATCCTTATGATTCCAACATAAGTAAAGACAAGCAATTCCTATATCTCGCGAGTGACAGGAAATCACTCGACTTGTAACGAACCTATAGCAATGCTCTACCGATCCTTTCATACTAGTATTGCAAGTCATAGGCACTAGGAAAATATTGCAGCTATGGTATTCAATCAACTCCTAGAAACGTAATGCACAAACATAGAGAATTCAAGTGCATAATTTAGTGAGAGTTAGGTCATGCTCCGGGGCTTGCCTTCCTGCTCGGGCTGAGAGTTAGCTCCTGCGTTGGTCACGTCTGCACCGGCGTCGGGCTCCGGAACTTGCTCCTCTTCTGCGGGGACGAGGGTGTAGTCGCCGTCCGGAAGAACGCCTTCTACATGATATGCATAAGTTTTAAGGCGGCTGCCCTTTTGATGCTAAGACTAGGGCCTTGAAGGCCATATTCACCTAGACATACTTAGATACTTGTATTCTCTTCACAAAAGCAAGTGTTGGTGGTGAAAAAGGTTTTAGTTGAATTCGATGGTGATTGTGTACATATATAAAAGAATTCTAGTTGTTTCTTCACAAAACAGGGTGGCTGTTTTGGGATTTTAAGTTATTCATTTTACTCTAACTAATTTAATCCGAAAAGGTTATTCTCTTTATATAATCCGATTTCCATCTAGATTCCTTTCCATTTTTATTTCTCCCTTTCTGTTCATTAATTTTAGCTATAAACTTTATGACAGCTACTGGAGTATAAGAGCTAAGCTCACTCCAAAATTTAGCTAATTTCGAGTTACACATAATTTATTAAAAATCTATAAACAGCTAGCTGCAGGAAGTGAATTAAAGGCATAATAAATTGAAATTTCATCTATTTCAGGAGATCTTCCTACCAAGGCTAAGCAATATCATGAGGAGGGCTCTGGCCAAGTGGTGGCTCAAAATAACCCTTGGGTAGTCCTCATTATTTTTCTATCCAAAAACACATATTTAATTATTTGCCATTCTAAACAGAGCAAAAATTAAGTTTTTCATTTTTAACATGTGTGTTAACAAGTTTTAAGTTCTCAGGAGCAAAATGATGATTTTTCGCTGCACAATTTATTTTTAACAATTTCTTTACTGCAGAAAGTCAGAAAACACATTTAAATCTATAACTAGAGCTACACATCATATTTTTGAGTCTCCTTTGGACACAAGCTGTCCAAAGCCTATATGCACAACATACCCAAAGCTCAACCCCAGCGGAGCTATGGATTTGAAATGGTGCACAACTTTAGGTTTTCCTAGTTTGATTTTTAATTCAATAACAGTTCACTAAAAGCAATAACATGTCTAATAGAGATTGTAGTTTAGACTCTAACGATTCCAGAGAGTATTTTTTGCACATTTTTCCGATTTTTCTACGATTTTTAATCGATTTTACAAGATTCGGGAAAAATCAAATCTAGGGTAAGAATCTATTTTCACCGAGAACCCTAGAACTTTCAAACTTTCGCGAACAGGTCCTGCACTTTTGCACGAAAGACCCTGGAAAGAGGTAGACGATGAACAATGGCCCTCGGGAGCTCGCCGGAGTTACGCCGGGCAAACCACGGCGAACTGGGCTCGGGGAAGAGGGGGAAAAGATTCCTGGGCTCACCACGAGTCGTTTGGGGACGGTTGGGAGGCCGGGGATGGTCGGAGTTTCGCCGGCGACGAGGTGGTGGCGGCGCGGCCGCCGCGGCTTCTACGCCGGCGAGCTCGGGGTCGTTCGCGGAGGGGGGAGAGGTCCTTGAGCACCAGCAGAGCTTGGGGAAGCTAATGGCGTGCTCGAGGAAGCTCGGGGACGGCTCGGAGTAGGGTCTCGACGTGCGGGTGCTTCGACGGCCGGAATTCGCGATTTGGGGAAATCGCAAATTCTCGCCGGAGAAGGGACAATAGCTTGGGGAAAGTTGGGGGTTTTGGAGCTGGTGGAGTGGACTAGCTCCGTGCGGGATGGATTGGGGAATGGTGGAGCGTGGACGAGGAATTTCGCGAAGAGCTTGGGTTCGGCTTGCGCGTCGCGAGGAGGAAGAAGACCGAGCGAGCGCGGGGAAGTGGAAATGACCAAGTGAGCGAGTGAGAGGAGGGGTGGGAGTGCGCGGTGGAGTGCTTGGGCACGCAAGGGAGGCACTGTGCGGCCTCGGGAGCGTGCGAGCGCGTGGGTGGCTGTCGCGGTCGCCATTGATGGCGCGGCGAGCTCGAACAGAGCGCGCGCGACACGATTGGGCGAGGAAGATTGTGGCGTGATCGCTGGGGATCCTCCACAGTGCTCCTTGGCGCGTAGCGAGCGAGCATCGCGACTGCGGGCGGCGCTGCGCGGCTGCGACCAGTGCCGAGCGAGCTTGCCATGATGGCGCTCCGCGGCGCGAGGCAGCAGTGCGCCGTCGCCCGCGAAGTGACGGTACGGAAGGCTTGGACAAACGCGTGAGGACAAAAGCTAGCTGCCGCCACAGCTCGGCCGACCCGACGCGGTCTCCGCCACACGCCGGCCACGTGGCGGCCGGACTCCGGCCGGAGCAGAGCGCGCCAGGGGCGAGCTGGCAGCCCCGTGGAGCTCTTTGCCCCTTTTGAACTTTCTCCAAAAATTTGAGCTGAACTTCGAAACGTGTAAAATTAAAAGTTGGAGTTTGAGGTGCGGGACACAACTTCCGAGCTTGGACCGGGCACTTCGACCAGGCGCTACGGCGCTTCGAGCTTGAACCGCAAGCTCGAGCTTGCCGAGCCTCGAATGGTCGGAAACGCCACTCGAGGGTGAGTGCCCCCCTCGAGCTTGGCTGCGAAGCCTCGAGCGTGACGGAACGTCGCTCGAGGGTGAGTCCTCGAGCTTGGCTGCGGAGCCTCGAGGGCGACGGACGGCGGGGCCTCGAGGGTCCTGTCGTGCAGCCTCGAATCGTGACGGAAACTACCGGCTAGGCTCGATCGTCACGGTCATAGCTCGATCGTCACGGACATACTGACTAGGCTCGATCGTCACGGACATAGCTCGATCGGGACGGATTTTTACGGCTAACCTCGATCGTGACGGACATTCCCGCTCGAGGGTCACCGATCGGCGCGAACGCCGTGGCGAGGTTGTCGCGAAGGGCTGTCCGAGATGTTTAAGTTTTAGTTGGGTGCCAAACAACCCTTGTTTTTGAATTATAATTGAATTTTTGACGAATTTTTGAATTTCAACCCAATTCCCTGTTGTATTGATTTTAATTGCACTTTTTAATTCTTTTGACATCAGAGATGTCACAATGACCCGCGTATGGGCACAGACCATTGAAGGCCTGGGCGTATTGGAGCACCGTGCGGGTACCCTAGGTCAGAGCCAGAAATTCATTCAACTTCCGCTCTACCAAGCCGGCAGGAATATGATGATCCTTGAACGCCGTCTTGAACTCATCCCACTCAATTACGTGACCCTCCTGCTGCAGGGCCAAGTAATTCTCCCACCATAGGAGAGCGGTGACGCGGAGTTGCTGCGCCGCGAAAACCACCTTGCGGTTGGAAGTGCAAGGCGTGGCCAAGATGGTGAACTTAGATTCGATGGCTCGAATCCACGTATCGGCCTCCAGGGGCTCATCGGCTCTTGAGAATATCGGCGGGTGGGTAGCCAGAAAATCCTCATATCGGGCCACTTGAGGCTGAGGGGCCCGTTGACCTCCCTGCTGTAGCATCTGTTGTTGCATCATTTGTTGCTGATGCTGCAGGTTCCATAGGATCTTCGTTTGCGTAGCATACAATTGCTGCCACGTCGGTGGTTGATGCGGTGGCGGAGGTGGTGGCGGCTGTTGCTGCCCCTCTGGCCCTTGCTGGTTAGCATTGGAGCCACTAGCGTCATGACCGCTGCGGGTGATTGCCATCTGCAGTAGGTACTTGCATTAGCCACATTTCATAGGCTTGCATAATGATGACAAGATAGAACGTGACAATATAATGAAGTTTACTGTCTAAGAATGACATGTCAACACGCAGTTCGGAAGAAAAATCATATCTCCCAACAGGAAGCAAATCCAATACTCAAATTTGGTCAGTAGCTCGAAAATTTTACGCTTTACAACTTTCATGTTGGGCTCAAAATCAAATTCGGCCTGGAACTAAGCCGAAAAATTCAATCTTTAGCTCTCTGCGTTTGCTGTTTTTCAGCAGGCCGAGCTGTAGTGTTTTGGTTGCTATTTTTATTTTGCTTAACTAATAGGGTTGAAATTTGGTGAACATTTCTTTTGACAAATTCCAAACAACTTTGTAGTTCAGATCACAGCCCAGAAATGAATGGAAAACCCATCAATAATAAAAACAAAGTCAGCTGCAGAATGTTTTTCACATGGCCATTACAACCTTCATCAAGTTTTGGATCACACAACCACCCCATTAAATTACATTCTCTCAAAAGATTAAAAGGGGAGCTCAACTCCATCTAGCCTATTACAACATAAAGCCAAAATTTAGGCCTAGCGGAGGAGTAATCTTGCCACTACCACTTCTAGAAATCATCTAGGTTGTTAGCGGTAGCCTCGCTGCCCATAGGTGATGGTGGAGCTGGAAGGGGCGGCATGTCATCCTCGGTATCCATGTCAGAGTCGGGGGCCTCTCCTTCCCCATGCTCTCCCTCTTGCTCAAGAAGGTGCTGAGCATCATGGGCGGCTAACATAGCATTAGCATGCTCCAAAGTACCGTGTACCTCCTCAAGTTCTTCTCTTGTTTGGGCTAGCTCATTTTGGACATTGTTGTGCGCGACGTGGAGATCATTCAATTGCCTCTCCAAATCAGCAATCATGGCGTCCCTGGTGCTCACCTCAATGGACAATGAGGTCCTCTCAACCCCAATGTCACGGGCACGGACGGACATGTCCATAGCAAGGTTGAGCATCTCGCTCTGCGACCGTCCCAAAAGTGCCTGCAAGCGGTGGTAAGCTCGGATCCACCTCATCATAAGTGCAGCTGCAGCGACGGGATTCTCCGCCATCCTCAAAGGAGAGCTAAGATAGCGCCTCATCCAATGGGGATCCTCCGGCTGGGTCGGTGGGAACAACCTAAGCAACTGGTGCTCTACCAAGTCCTGGTTCTGAGCACAAAAAGAACTAATGCCATTCAAGGCAGCTAGCTCACAAGTCGTCTCCATGTGGTGTCCATGAACTTCCACACTCCAAGTGAGGGAGCTAGGACATGGTGGATGGCGATATACCACCAAACGCACACGAGATCGGGTCACACCACGGTCTCGGATGAGGGTTCTCTCATATTGTGGCGGGGTAGGATAATCGAGCGCCTGCAAAACTGACCACAGAATGCTAGGGAAGCCTTCCCATCCTAGGCAGTCTGAAAAGGAAACATCGTTGGGGTAGCTGGCCAAGTCAGCGTGAGCGTCCATTCTGAACCAAAAAGAAAAGGGCACGGGTGAGAACCGGTTAGCGCAAAAGAAAAAAAAACAGATTCTGGACAGTGTAGTAAAAATTATAAAGCTCGAAATCTACAAGCTCAAAAATTCCCAATTTCGGCCAGGACGTTGTTTAAGTAATTCCAAACAAGTTTCATGTTGGAGGTTTGAGCAGAAACTGTCATTAAGATGGTGTAAAAATTCAATTTTTCATCTCACTGTTCCCAGAAATTTCCAGCAGACAGGGGGTTACCATTTTAAACATAACTCCAGTTCTACTGAACCATTTTTGTTGAAATTTCTACAGCATAAACGAGATAACATTTATGACAACTTTCATGTTGAACACTTTTTCGTTTGGCAACGTTTTCAGTTTCGAATTGATGGTGCAAACAGATTGGTTTCGGCAGAGTTTCGGTTGTGATTTGATCGTGCATTATGGTTCAATAACATTTCAGTGAGTTGCAATGCATGAGCGGCCTATTCGTTCTCACCAACACACATGCCAATAAACTTTTGGCCTACGAAGTTAGTGCCGGTGGCTAGGCAATATCCGTCTCTCCCTATATTAACTAGCCGAACCTTTCTAACCGTTCAACATACGGAATCGTGGTTAGTGTACCTGCAGAAAATTCCATTCCAGAGCATATATAATCAACCTTTCGTGCCAGCACTCACGAAAGCGTCTCCATTCATTACCACCCACTATAGAGGTGGCACCCGAATGTTCAACATTGAACGGGCAATGTTCATATGTCACCAAGGCAACATATTGACAATTTCATACGCTCATGAAATAGCGTATTGACTTTGTGCCGCCATCATATTTGCATATGATGCCGTGGTACGCTACAGCAATCGCCGTACCTTGCGTCCACCATGCTATTCTATTTTCATACGCCATCACAGCGTATTGACTATGTGCCGCCACTATATTTTCATATAGTGCCGTGGTACGTTACAGCAATCGCCGTACCTTGCGCCCACCATTGCGTAAGTAAATGACAGAATGAAATGTGCTGGAAGTCAGTATAATATATTATTAGCCACCTATCATATCGTGATCCCTTAACCCACATAGGCTTCACGCTCTAGGTAACATCCTTAGCGGTCCTAAGAATAACCTTCCATCGCGAAGCGCGGCGGAAGTAAGAGTTGGCAAGTTTTATTTCAAAAATGTGTATTTAAGGTTTGTTGCTCTCTCCGGTGCACTGTTTCGGCTCTGATGCCAGCTGTGGCGGACCACTCCGAAATTATTCCAAGTTAAGTACCCCGGGACCACTAATTGAGTAGTCAGGCACTTAAACCGGAATAAGCTGGAGCGTCGTCGGATTAAACCCGATTTAACCACGTACTTTCCTCGATCGGAACAACAGGCACGCCCACACGAAGGTGAGTTCCAGAGATTACAACATTCCACAATTCAACATACATAAAAAGTATCACAAGTTATTACAAACCAAGTTTGGAATTCAAATCAGAGTATCAAATTCATTGCAGCGAAAATAAATAGTTCATTGCAGCAGAAAGATAAACTAACGACGATACAAGTAACACCATGATGAAGCCTGCCACGGTGCTACTCCTCCCGTTCCTCGGCAGAGGACGGAACCCACTCGATGTGCCATCTAGGGGGAACCTGGGTAGGCCAAGTAAGGGCATCGACTGCCACATCCAACATTGTACCTGTAATAAAAGCCACAAGCAAGGCTGAGTATAATAATACTCAGCAAGGCTTACCCGTCGAGTGAAAACTACATCACCGACGCCTAGACATGAGAGGCTTTTGGCTGGTGGGTTTGTTTGCCAAAAAGCAACTAAAAGTAGATCCTTGCTTTCATAGTTTTAGCATCATATTCTAGTGGATTTAACCATTCTAGATTAGCATCCTCTCTAAGCATGCAAGTGGTGCAATACAATTTAATTCATACAACAAGTTCATCAATCTCATAGTTCCACTTGTTACTCAATGCAGCAAGGCGGTCAAGCAGTCTCATTAACCGCGAGAAGCGGACAGTTCGAACCGAATTTTGCTACCTGGCCAGGGGAAACCCAACACACACGGATAATGCTTGCTATAAAAGGTACAAGCACTTCCCAACCTTTCCCATCGATCCACAATTCGAAACCGAACCCACTTCCTTAGGATAAAGGTTTACTGCTTCACTCACAGTCTCACGCATATATCCACAAGTGTACGGCAGGGGAAACAAAAGTTTCCAAGGAGAGATGGCTATCGGCCCTAGCTGCTTCAATCTGGTACCGGGCTTACCGATTCCCATATATCGGCATGCATGTGGTACGTTCAAAAACTTGACACACTCAACCACACGTTTCGACCTTAAATCAATTATCATACACGGACGGGAGATCTACATCTACCATCCCGCCCGTCCATCCTTATGATTCCAACATAGGTAAAGACAAGCAACTCCTATGTCTCGCGAGTGACAGGAAATCACTCGGCTTGTAACGGACCTAAAGCAATGCCCTATCGATCCTTTCATACTAGTGTTGCAAGTCATAGGTACTAGAAATGTGCAGCTAAGGTATTCAATCAACTCCTTGAAACGTAAATGCACAAGCATAGGGAAATTCATAGATGCATAAACTTTAAAGGTTAGGTTATGCTCCGGGGCTTGCCTTCTTGCGCTAGCTGGGGGTTAGCCTTCGGGTCGATTGTTCCTTCGCCGGCACCGTTCTCCGGGGTGCCTTCTCCGTCGGCGGGGATGAGATGGTATAAGCCGTCCGCAACAGCGCCTTCTACATGAGATGCATAACTTAAAGTGGCTGCCTATTGATTCCAAAACTAAGGCCTTGAAGGCCATATTCACCTAGACATGCTAAAGTACTACTTTCTCCTTCACAAAATTAGAGGAGGGGTGTGGAAAATTTTTACGCATCTTTGATGGTGATTGTGTACATATATAAAAGAATTTCCATTTATTATTTTGAAGTTAGGGTGCTGTTCTGGAATTTTAGACTTCTCCATGTTTCATTTAGCCAAAACTGAGCTACACAGAATTTATTAAAAATAGTATAAACTGCTGCTTAAAGAAACAAGATAAATTCATATAAAATCAAAAATACTTCCAAATCAGATAATTTTCCTACCAGAGCTAGTCCTGAGTGTAAGGAGGGCTCTGGCCAAGTGGTGGCTCAAAATAACCTTTGGACAGTCCTCAACAATTTTCTATCCGAAAACACATGTCTATTTATTTGCTAGTCTAAACAGGGCAAAAATTAAGTTTTGTATTTTTAACAGATGTGCTAACAAGTTCTTAGGCCTCTGGAGAAAAATGGTGATTTTTAGCTGCATGGATTATTTTTGATAATTTCAGGACTGCAATAAGACAGGAATCACAAATTAATTCATAACTGAAGCTACATTCCATATTTTTAGGTCCCCTTTGGATACAAGGCGTCCAAAGTCTCTACAAACAACATATCCAAAGCTCAGGCCCAGCAGAGATTGGAGTTTACAATCTCACGAGTCCAGGGAGTATTTTTGTGCATTTTTCTGATTTTTATACGATTTTTGGTGGATTTTACAAGATTTCGGGAAAAAGGTTTAAACCTTAAGAATCTTTTTACGCGCCGGCCCTTGAATCTTTTGAAACTTCGCGAACAGGTCCCTGCCTTTTTCACTGGGAACCCTGGAAAAAGGAAGAAGACGAACTTAGGTCCTCGGCTCGTCGCCGGAGTTGCGCCGGCCAAACGACGACGAGAGAGGGTTGGGGAAGTGGGGGAAAAGGACCAGTGGCTCACCACGAGTTGATTGGTGGCGGTTGGGAGGCCGGGAGAAGCTCGGAGTTCGCCGGCGACGTTCGGTGGCGGTGCGGCCACCGCGGGCTCGATTCCGGCGAAGTGAGTGGCTCTCACCGGGGTTGGAGGGGTCCGTGAGCACCAGTGGGGCTCGGCGAAGCTAGTGGAATGCTTGGTTGACCTCGGGAAGGGCTCGAAGTAGGGGCTCGACGTGTGCATGCTCCGGCGGCCGGAAATGCGGATTTGGGGGGAAATCCGATTTCTCGCCGGAGATTTGGGGAGAGCTCGCGAGAAGTGGGGGAAATGGAAGCTACGGAAGTGGTCTAGCTCTGTGCGCGAGGGATTTGGGAATGGTGGAGGGACGAGGACGAATTTGGCTTCGAAGCTCGGCTCGGTCCGCGCGGCCGGAGGTTGAAGACGACGGGAGCGAGCGCGGGGAAGTGAACTGGTGAAGTGCACGAGCTAGGAGAGGGTGTGAGGGGCTCGGTGGAATGCTTTGGCATGCTAGAGTGTAGTGAGCAGCCTCGGGAGGCGAATGAGGGGAGAAGGTCGACGTGACGCCATTGCTGCGCGCCGAGCTCGAACAGAGCGCGCGCGAGGGTTGGGCAAAGGGGATTGTCGTGTGAGGGAGTGGGATACGCTCCAGAGGGGACTTGGCGCGTAGCGGGGGAGAGAATCCGCCGTGGAGCGGCTCTGCTCGACGCGCGCGCGCGCGGCCAACGGCGGCGTTCCGCCCGCCATGATGGCGTCTGCGCGGCGCGAGGCAGAGCGGCGCTGTCGCGCGCGACGTGACCATCCGGAGGGCTGGGACAAACGCGCGAGGACAAGAGCCACCTGCCGCCGTGGCTTGGCCGGCCCGGCGCGGCCTCCGCCGCACGCCGGCCACGTGGCGGCCGGACTCCGGCCAGGCGCAGAGCGCGCCAGGGGCCTGTCAGGTGCCCCGGGGAGCTCCTTTGCCCCTTTTGAATTTTCTCCAAAAATTTGAACTGAACTTTGAAAAGTGTAAAAATAAAAGTTGGAGTTTGAGATGTGGGACACAACTTTCTTTTTGGGGTGAACCTGAAATTTCAAATTTTTCAAGCTCAAACAACCCAATTTCAAAAAGGAGTTCAGATCTGTTTTTCGAGTTTTTGAGGGGCTAGACTAGAAAAATTTTCAAAAGTTCCAAACAGTGACTAGGTCTTATTTGTGATGACAAACAACTTTTATTTTTGGAGATTTCCAAGTTTAGTACAAAATTCTTGAGATTTCAGTTGGTTGTCAAAAGACCTTTGTTTTTGAATTTAAATTTGAGTTTTGAAGAATTTTTTAATTCTAACACCACTTTTCCCCCTTTTAACCTGTTTTAAAGGTGCTTTCTACATTTTTACATCGGAGATGTCACAGCCTATCCCCCTTAAAAGGAATCTCGTCCCGAGATTCGATTACACTTAGGAACAAGGTGGGAAAAAGGTACCTTGGTCTAAGAAAAGACGTCGGGGAAGTTCTTCTTAAGGTAGTCCTCGATTTCCCATGTGGCTTCATCCTCGGAGTGATGACTCCACTGAATTTTGTACATTTTAACTCCTTTCCTTCGTGTTTGTCTCTCTTTCTCATCGAGGATCTTAATGGGATGCTCATCATAAGAGAGATCCGGTTCAACCGAGAGTTCTTCTTGTTCAACAACTTCGGTTGGAACACGAAGACACTTCTTGAGTTGGGAAACATGGAATACATCGTGCACGGCGGAGAGCTTCTCGGGAAGCTTCACACGGTAGGCTACCGGTCCACATTGTTGAGTGATTTCATATGGGCCGATGTAGCGAGGTGCAAGTTTTCCTTTTAATCCAAACCTTTGCACACCCTTGGTCGGGGAGACCTTGAGATACACGTGATCGCCGGCTTCGAATTGAAGTGGCTTCCGCCGTTGATCAAAGTAACTCTTTTGCCGCGACTGTGCGGTTCTCAAATTTTCACGGATGATCCTAACCTTTCCTTCCGCTTCCTTTACAAGGTCAGGGCCATAGGTATACCTCTCGCCTGCCTGGGACCAACACAACGGGGTCCGACATCTTCTACCATACAGGGCTTCGAAAGGTGCCATTTTAAGGCTTGCTTGGTAGCTGTTGTTATAGGAGAATTCGGCCAGAGATAAGCATTTCTCCCAATTCTTCCCGTAATGGATAACACAAGCTCGAAGCATATCCTCAAGTATTTGATTTACCCTTTCCGTCTGCCCATCGGTTTGAGGGTGATATGCTGAACTACGGATCAGTTTTGTGCCTAGGGATAGTTGCAATTGTTCCCAAAAGCGTGCCACGAATTGAGTACCACGATCTGAAATTATCGTCTTGGGTACCCCATGTAGACAAACGACCCGTTCCAAATAAATCTCAGCGTACTTCTTAGCGGTATAAGCGGTATTGACCGGAATAAAATGTGCGGTCTTGGTAAGGCGGTCCACAATTACCCAAATGGAGTCATGCCCCTGAGGGGTCCTGGGAAGTCCAACAATGAAGTCCATGCTTATATCTTCCCACTTCCTTGAGGGAATAGGTAGAGGTTGAAGCGTGCCTGCTACCTTCAAGTGGCTAGCCTTAACCCGCTGACACGTGTCACATTCCGACACATACGTGGCAATTTCTCGCTTCATCCTAGTCCACCAAAAGTTTTGTTTCAAATCTTGGTGCATTTTTGTGCTACCGGGATGGATAGAAAATTTAGAGAGATGGGCCTCATCCATAATCCTCCTCCGGAGTTCAGTGATTTTGGGCACCACTATGCGATGTCCAAACCACATCACTCCCTGCCCATCTAGCCGGAAACATTTGTATTTTTCCTTGACATTCTCCTTTGCCAATTTCCTTTTAAGGATTTTAATCTTTGCGTCATTTAATTGGGCTTCGACGATCTGATCATGCAAGGTTGGTTCAACAGAGATATGGTTGAAGTACCCGTGTGGAACAATCTCTAAGTTGAGCTTTGCCATTTCATGGCACAAGGTGTCAGCGTAGGACTCCACGGAAAGGCAATGACAATGAGCCTTGCGGCTTAGTGCATCCGCAACCACATTAGCCTTGCCGGGGTGATAATGCACACTAAGGTCATAGTCATTTGCTAACTCCAACCATCTTCGCTGCCTCATATTCAAATGTGCTTGAGTGAAGACATATTTGAGGCTCTTGTGGTCGGTGTATATGTTGCATGGAACACCCATCAGATAGTGTCTCCACATCTTGAGAGCATGAATAACCGCTGCTAACTCAAGATCATGCGTAGGATGGTTTTGCTCATGAGGCCGAAGTGCTCGAGAAGCATAAGCAATGACTCGGTTCTCTTGCATGAGGACACAGCCAAGTCCGGTGCCTGAAGCATCGCTATAGACATCATAGGTCTTGGTGCAATCGGGTTGAGCTAAAACTGGGGCTGAAGTTAAATGTTTCCTCAAAGTGTGGAAAGCCTCATCACATTTGTCATTCCACTCAAATTTGACTCCCTTCTTTAAGAGTTCGGTCATGGGTTTCGCAATCCGAGAGAAGTCCAGAATAAAACGGCGATAATAACCAGCTAAACCCAGAAAACTCCGAATCTCATGGACAGAGGTAGGTGGTTGCCAATCCAGCACCTCTTGCACCTTGGTTGGATCCGCAGATATACCATCCTTGGAAACCGTGTGACCTAAGAATTTCACACTTTCTAGCCAGTATTCACATTTTGAGAACTTGGCGTAGAGTTGATGGTCTCTCAGTCTTTGAAGAACAATACGAAGGTGCTCGGCATGCTCTTCCTCATTCTTGGAATATATAAGAATGTCGTCAATGAAAACCACCACAAACTTGTCTAGCCCAGACATGAAAACCGAATTCATGAGATACATGAAGTAGGCTGGGGCATTGGTGAGTCCAAATGACATGACCAAGAATTCATAAAGTCCGTAACGAGTAGAAAAGGCAGTCTTTGGAATGTCACAAGGTTGGATTTTTATTTGGTGATAGCCAGAGCGAAGATCAATCTTGGAGAACACTCTGGCGCCAGCTAGTTGGTCAAACAAGACATCAATACGGGGGAGTGGGTACTTGTTTTTAATAGTCAACGCATTGAGAGGCCGGTAGTCGATACACAACCTCAAAGAATGGTCCTTCTTCTTCACAAAGATAGCTGGACATCCCCAAGGTGACACACTAGGACGAATGAAACCCTTGTCTAGCAGTTCTTGGAGTTGAATTTTTAATTCAGCCAATTCATTGGGTGGCATTCTATATGGTCTCTTTGATATAGGTGCCGTGCCAGGTTGGAGTTCAATCACAAATTCAATGTTCCTATCTGGCGGCATCCCAGGTAAGTCATACGGAAAAACATAGGCATACTCACATACCACCGGAATGTCCTTTAGTTGCGTTTCTACCATTGTATAAGCACACGCGTTGGCGCAATTCCGTTGTGGAAGATATAGCACACTAGGGCCATGTGTAGGCGAGTTTATTTCGACAACTCGTTCCGCAACATCTAGCACAACCTTATGTTGAGTCATCCAATTGGCCCCCAAAACAATGTCAATCCCTTCCATACCAAGCAGAATTAAATCAGTAGGAAATATTTTACTTCCCAGCCTGATTGGCACTCTTCGGGTGACTTGGTTGGATGCTATTTTACCTCCCGTAGTTGATATCGCATATGATGATTTGGTATGGTAAGATTTTAACCCACATTTTGCATGAAATCTTGTGCTTATAAAACTATGTGTTGCCCCGGAATCAAACAATATCACAGCAGGTTGATTGTGGATAGGAAAGGTACCAGTCATATCTGGGGCTCCCTCAGGTAGGTCGGCCAAGGTGGTGTAGTTAAGCCTTCCTTGTCGGACCTGCACACGCTGCTGCTGTTTGCCCTTGCTTTGCTGATTTCCCGGGCGCTGGTTCTGTTGCTTGTTCTGTGGGCAGTCCTTGATGAAGTGACTGTTGCTGCCACACTTCAAGCTTGGATAGCCGGCTCCTGGGCGAGCTGGCTGTGGTGCGTTCTGCCTTGGCGCCGGTTGCTGCTGCGGCGGTGGAGGGAAACGGGGGGCACTTGGCTGTGGTGGCCTAGCAACCCATCTTCCTCCCTGAGGTGCCCTTGGCTGCCCTTGCAGTGCAGCCGGGGGAACCAGGCGGAACCTCGGCGTGATGACCCGCGTATGGGCACAGACCATTGAAGGCCTGAGCGTATTGGAGCACCGTGCGGGTACCCTGGGTCAAAGCCAGAAATTCAATCAATTTCCGCTCTACCAAGCCGGCAGGAATATGGTGAGCCTTGAAAGCAGTCTTGAACTCATCCCACTCAATCACGTGACCCTCCTGCTGCAGGGCCAAGTAATTCTCCCACCATAGGAGAGCCGTGCCGCGGAGCTGCTGTGCCGCGAAAACCACCTTGCGGTTGGAAGTGCAAGGCGTGGCCAAGATGGAGAACTTGGATTCGATGGCTCGAACCCACGTATCGGCCTCCAGGGGCTCATCGGCTCTTGAGAACACCGGCGGGTGTGTAGCCAGAAAATCCTCATATCGGGCCACTTGAGGCTGAGGGGCCCGTTGACCTCCCTGCTGTAGCATCTGCTGTTGCATCATTTGTTGATGATGCTGCAGGTTCCGTAGGATTTCCGTTTGCGTAGCATACAATTGCTGCCATGTCGAAGGTTGCTGCGGTGGAGGAGGTGGTGGCGGCTGTTGCTGCCCCTCAGGCCCTTGCTGGTTAGCATTGGAGCCACTAGCGTCATGACCGCTGCGGGTGATTGTCATCTGCAGTAGGTACTTGTATTAGCCACATTTCATAAGCTTGCATAAAGATGACAAGTTAGAACGTGGGAATATAATGAAGTTTACTGCGTAAGAATGACATATCACAAGCAGTTTGGAAGAAAAATTCATATCTTCCAACAGGAAGCAAGTCAAATGCTCCAATTCGGTTAGTAGTTCAAAAATTTCATACTCTACAACTTTCGTGTTTGGCTCAGAATCAAATTCGGGCTAGAACTAAGCCGAAAAATTCAATCTTTAGCTCTCTGCGTTTGCTGTTTTACGGCAGGCCGAGCTGTAGTGTTTTGGTTGCCATTTTTATTTCGCTTAACCAATAGGGTTAAAATTTGGTGAACATTTCGTTTGACAAATTCCAAACAACTTTGTAGTTCACATCACAGCTCAGAAATGAATGGAAAACTCCTCAATAATTAAAACAAAGTTAGCTGCAGAATGTTTTCCACACAGCCATCACAACCTTCATCAAGTTTTGGCTCACACAACCACACCATTAAATTACATGGTCTCAAAAGATTATAGGGGAGCTCAACTCCATCTAGCCTATTACAACATGAAGCCAAAATTTAGGCTATGCGGAGGAGTAATCTTGCTACTACCACTTCTAGAAATCATCTAGGTTGTTAGCGGTAGCCTCGCTGCCCATAGGTGATGGTGGAGCTGGAAGGGGCAGCATGTCATCCTCGGTATCCATGTCAGAGTCGGGGGCCTCTCCTTCCCCATGCTCTCCACCCTGCTCAAAAAGGTGCTGAGCATCATGGGCGGCTAACATGGCATTGGCATGCTCCAAAGTACCATGCACCTCCTCAAGCTCTTCTCTTGTTTGGGCTAGCTCGTTTTGGACATTGTTGTGCGCGATGTGGAGGTCAGACAATTGCCTTTCCAAATCAGCAATAATAGCGTCTCTGGTGCTCACCTCAATGGACAAGGAGGTCCTCTCAACCCCAATGTCACGGGCACGGGCAGACATGTCAATGGCAAGGTTGAGCACCTCGCTCTGTGACCGTCCTAAGAGTGCCTGCAAGCGGTGGTAGGCTCGGATCCATCTCATCATAAGTGCAGCTGCAGCGACGGGATTCTCCGCCATCCTCAAAGGGGAGCTAAGATAGCGCCTCATCCAATGGGCATCGTCCGGCTGGGTCGGTGGGAACAACCCAAGCAGTTGATGCTCTACCAAGTCCTCGTTCTGAGCGCAGAAAGAGCTGATGCCATTCAAGGCGGCTAGCTCACAAGTAGTCTCCATGTGGTGTCCATGAACTTCCACACTCCAAGTGGGGGAGCTAGGACACGGTGGATGGCGATGTACCACCAAACGCACACGAGATCGGGTCACACCTCGGTCTCGGATGAGGGTTCTCTCATATTGTGGCGGGGTAGGATAATCGAGTGCCTGCAAAACTGACCACAGAATGCTAGGGAAACCTTCCCATCCTAGGCAGTCCGAAAAGGAAATGTCATTGGGATAGCTGGCCAAGTCAGCGTTAGCGTCCATTCTGAACCAAAAAGGACAAGGGTGAGAACCGGTTAGCGCCAAAGAAACTAAAACAGATTCTGGACAGTGTAGTAAAATTATAAAACTCGGCATCTACAAACTCAAAAATTCCCAAATTTGACCAGGACATTGTTTAACTAATTCCAAACAAGTTTCGTGTTGAAGGTTTGAGCAGAAACTGTCATAAAGATGGTGTAAAAATTCAATTTTTATCTCACTGTTCCCAGAAATTTCCAGCAGACAGGGGTTTACCATTTTAAGCATAACTCCCGTTCTACTGAACCATTTTCGTTTGACAACGTTTTCAGGTTCGAATTAATGATACGAACAGACTGGTTTCGGCACAATTTCCGGTTGTCATTCAATTTTTGATGGCGGGTTCGATGGGCACGCATTAAGGTTCAATATAATTCAGTGGATTACAATGCATGAGCGGCCTATTCGTTCTCGCCAACACACATGCCAATAAACTTTTGGCCTACGAAGTTAGTGCCGGTGGCTAGGCAATATCCGTCTCTCCCTATATTAACTAGCCGAACTTTTCTAACCGTTCATCATACGGAATCGTGGTTAGTGTACCTGCAGAAATTTCTATTCCAGAGCATGTATAATCAACCTTCCATGCCAGCACTCACGAAAGCGTCTCCATACATTACCACCCACTATAGAGGTGGCACCCGAACGTTCAACATTGAACGGGCAATGTTTCATATGTCACCAAGGCAACATATTGACAATTTCATACGCTCATGAAGTAGCGTATTGACTTTGTGCCGCCATCATATTTGCATATGATGCCGTGGTATGCTACAGCAATCGCCGTACCTTGCGCCCACCATGCTATTCTAGTTTCATACGCCATCACAGCGTATTGACTATGTGCCGCCACTGTATTTTCATATAGTGCCGTGGTACGTTACAGCAATCGCCGTACCTTGCGCCCACCATTGCGTAAAGTAAATGACAGAATGAAATGTGCTGGAAGTCAGTATAATATATTATTAGCCACCTATCATATCGTGATCCCTTAACCCACATAGGCTTCACGCTCTATGTAACATTCTTAGCGGTCCTAAGAATAATCTTCCATCGCAATGCGCGGCGGAATTAAGAGTTGGCAAGTTTTATTCCAAATTGTTTATTTAAGGTTTGTTGCTCTCTCTGGTGCGGCTGTTTCGGCTCTGATACCAGCTATGGCGGACCACTCCGAAATTATTCCAAGTTAAGTACCCCTGGACCGCTAATCAAGCCGTCAGGCACTTAATCCGGAATAAGCTGGAGCGCCGTCGGATTAAACCCGATTTAACCACGTACTTTCTCGATCGAAACGACACGCGCGCCCACACGAAGGTGAGTTCCAGAGATTACAACATTCCACAATTTCATCATACATAAATAGTATCATAAAGTTATTACAAACCAAGTTTGAAATTTAAATCAGAGTATCAAGTTCATTGCAGCGGAAGAATAAACTAGCGATGATACATAGTAACACCATGATGAAGCCTGCCACGGTGCTACTCCTCCTGTTCCTCGGCAGAGGACGGAACCCACTCAACGTGCCATCCAGGGGGAACCTGGGTAGGCCAAGTGATGGCATCGACTGCCACATCCATCACAGTACCTGTAAATAAAAGCCACAAGCAAGGCTGAGTATACTAATACTCAGCAAGGCTTACCCGTCGGGTGAAAACTACATCACCGACATCTAGACATGAGAGGCTTTTGGCTGGTGGGTTTGTTTGCCAAAAAGCAACTAAGAGTAGATCCTTGCTTTCATGGTTTTAGCATCATATTCTAGTAGATTTAACCATTCTAGATTAGCATCCTCTCTAAGCATACAAGTGGTGCAATACAATTTCATTCATACAACAAGTTCATCATTCTCATAGTTCAACTTGTTACTCAATGTAGCACAGCGGTCAAGCAGTCTCATTAACCGCGAGAAGCGGACAGTTCGAACCGAATTTTGCTACCTGGCTAGGGGAAACCCAACACACATGGGCAATGATTGCTATAAAAGGTACAAGCACTTCCCAACCTTTCCCATCGATCCACAATTCGGAACCAGGTCCACTTCCTTAGGATAAAGGTTTACTGCTTCACTCACAGCATCACGCATATATCCACAAGTGTACGGCAGGGGAAACAAAAGTTTCCAAGGAGAGATGGCTATCGGCCCTAGCTGCTTCAATCTGGTACCGGGCTTACCGATTCCCATATATCGGCATGCATGTGGTACGTTCAAAAACTTGACACACAGAACCACACGTTTCGACCTTAAATCAATTATCATACACGGACGGGAGATCTACATCTACCATCCCGCCCGTCCATCCTTATGATTCCAACATAAGTAAAGACAAGCAACTCCTATGTCTCGTGAGTGACAGGAAATCACTCGACTTGTAACGGACCTAAAGCAATGCCCTATCGATCCTTTCATACTAGTGTTGCAAGTCATAGGTTCTAGAATTATGCAACTAAGGTATTCAATCAACTCCTTGAAACGTAAATGCACAAGCATAGGTAATTCATAGATGCATAAACTTTTAAAAGTTAGGTTATGCTCTGGGGCTTGCCTTCTTGTTCTAGCTGAATGTTAGCCTCTGGGTCGACTGTTACTTCGTTGGCACTGCTCTCCGGGATGCCTTCTCCGTCGGCGGGGATGAGATGATAGAAGCCATCCGCAATAACGCCTTCTACATGAGATGCATAACTTTATAGCGGTTGCCTAGTTGATCCAAAACCAAGGCCTTGAAGGCCATATTCACCTAGACATGCTAGTGTACTACTTTCTCCTTCACAAAATTAGAGGAGGGGTGTGGAAAATTTTACGTATATATGATGGTGATTGTGTATACATATAAAAGAATTCCCATTTATTATTTTGAGGTTTGGGTACTGTTCTGGAATTTTAGATTTTCCCTGTTTCATTTTAATTAATTATCAAAATGGTCTATTTCCTTTTTATAACTCAAATCTACCCTAGTTTCTTCTCATTTTTGTTTCTCTGTTTCTGTTCATCCTTTTTATCTACAAACTTTATGACAGCTACTGGAGTATAAGAGTTAGGCTCACTCCAAAATTTAGTTAAAACTGAGCTACACAGAATTTATTAAAAATAGTATAAACTGCTGCTTAAAGAAACAAGATAAATTCATATAAAATCAAAAATACTTCGAAATCAGATAATTTTCCTACCAGAGCTAGTCCTGAGCGTAAGGAGGGCTCTGGCCAAGTGGTGGCTCAAAATAACCTTTGGACAGTCCTCAACAATTTTCTATCCGAAAACACATATCTATTTATTTGCTAGTCTAGTCTGGGCAAAAATTAAGTTTTGCATTTTTAACAGATGCGCTAACAAGTTCTTATGCCTCTGGAAAAAAATGGTGATTTTTAGCTACATGGATTATTTTTGATAATTTCAGGACTGCAATAAGACAGGAATCATAAATTAATTCATAACTGAAGCTACATTCCATATTTTTAGGTCCCCTTTGGACACAAGGTGTCCAAAGTCACTACAAACAACATATCCAAAGCTCAGGCCTAGAGGAGCTCTGGATTTAAAATGGTGCACAAGTTTTGAAATTCACAATTTGAATTTTAATTTAAAAATGGTTCACCCAAAGTACATACATGCCAACATGAGATTGGAGTTTACAATCTCACGAGTCCAGGGAATATTTTTGTGCATTTTTCTGATTTTTATACGATTTTTGGTGGATTTTACAAGATTTCGGGAAAAAGGTTTAAACCTTAAGAATCTTTTTACGCGCCGGCCCTTGAATCTTTTGAAACTTCGCGAACAGGTCCCTGCCTTTTTCACTAGGAACCCTGGAAAAAGGAAGAAGACGAACTTAGGTCCTTGGCTCGTCGCCGGAGTTGCGCCGGCCAAACGACGGCGAGAGAGGGTCGGGGAAGTGGGGGAAAAGGACCAGTGACTCACGACGAGTCGATTGGTGGCGGTTGGGAGGCCGGGGGAAGTTCGGAGTTCGCCGGCGACGTGCGGTGGCGGTGCGGCCGCCGCGGGCTCGATTCCGGCGAAGTGAGTGGCTCTCACCAGGGTTGGAGGGGTCCGTGAGCACCAATGGGGCTCGGCGAAGCTAGTGGAATGCTTGGTTGACCTCGGGAAGGGCTCGAAGTAGGGGCTCGACGTGCGCGTGCTCCGGCGGCCGGAAATGCGGATTTGGGGGAAAATCTGATTTCTCGCCGGAGAGTTGGGGAGAGCTCGCGAGAAGTGGGGGAAATGGAAGCTACGGAAGTGGTCTAGCTCTGTGCGCGAGGGATTTGGGAATGGTCGAGGGACGAGGACGAATTTGGCTTCGAAGCTCGGCATGGTCCGCGCGGCCGGAGGTTGAAGACGACGGGAGCGAGCGCGGGGAAGTGAACTGGTGAAGTGCACGAGCTAGGAGAGGGTGTGAGGGGCTCGGTGGAATACTTTGGCACGCTAGAGTGTAGTGAGCAGCCTCGGGAGCGCGCGTGAGGGGTGAAGGTCGACGTGACGCCATTGCTGCACGCCGAGCTCGAACAGAGCGCACGCGAGGGTTGGGCGAAGGGGATTGTCGCGTGAGGGAGTGGGATACGCTCCAGAGGGGACTTGGCGCGTAGCGGGGGAGAGAATCCGCCGTGGAGCGGCTCTGCTCGACGCGTGCGCGCGCGCGGCCAACGGCGGCGTTCCGCCCGCCATGATGGCGTCTGCGCGACGCGAGGCAGAGCGGCGCTGTCGCGCGCGACGTGACCATACGGAGGGCTGGGACAAACGCGTGAGGACAAGAGCCACCTGCCGCCGCGGCTTGGCCGGCCCGGCGCGGCCTCCGCCGCACGCCGGCCACGTGGCGGCCGGACTCCGGCCAGGCGCAGAGCGCGCCAGGGGCCTGTCAGGCGCCCCGGGGAGCTCCTTTGCCCCTTTTGAATTTTCTCCAAAAATTTGAACTGAACTTTGAAAAGTGTAAAAATAAAAGTTGGAGTTTGAGATGTGGGACACAACTTTCTTTTTGGGGCGAACCTGAAATTTCAAATTTTTCAAGCTCAAACAACCCAATTTCAAAAAGGTGTTCAGATCTGTTTTTCGAGTTTTTGAGGGGCTAAACTGCAAAATTTTCAAAAGTTCCAAACAGTGACTAGGCCTTATTTGTGATGACAAACAACTTTTATTTTTGGAGATTTCCATGTTTAGTACAAAATTCTTGAGATTTCAGTTGGTTGTCAAAAGACCTTTGTTTTTTAATTTAAATTTGAGTTTTGAAGAATTTTTGAATTCTAACACCACTTTTCCCCCTTTTAACCTGTTTTAAAGGTGCTTTCTACATTTTTACATCGGCGATGTCACAATCCAGCTTGTCATAGTTTGCCTCAGGTTTTTGTGCAGGCTCTTTATCATTAACAATTTCATCTATGTCCTCAATTTCATCATCAGACAAAGAATCATCACTATATGATTCAGATGTTGTGTCAGGCTCAGAATCATCATTATCCTCTTCTATTTCTTTAGAGGCATCCGGTATGGGAGGTACTGGAGGTTGGGGAGCTACGTCAATATACAAGCATTCATCGTCAACACCAACATGCCCATTGGATGGGTTTGCATTAGCTAGGAAATCGGTTTCTGCAGCTTGAATATGAGTTCCAAGGCTAGGTTCTGCTATGTCAGGGCATTGCAATGAAGGGGTCAAAGGGATTTCAATTGATTGCCCACTACCACTAAATTCCCACTTTGGGTTCTCAGGAGGCTCACTACCAGCGGTGTGATAACAAACACTCAACAAGCAGCGTTTTGAAGCCTTATGTTTTGCAAACATTTCAACTAGATCTTGGTCAGAGCATACTACCGTATTGGCTTTACCAGACATGCAGAAATAAGAAAGACTCAATCTGTCATTGTCCATACGAGGATACTTTTCAGCAATTTCATCAATCAGACCTCTAAAGTTGGTGAAGTCAGCATCCACTGTTTTCTTAAAGCTAATCCATTGTTCACGACATTTGGAGGAAATAACCCGAAATTCTAGGTTGAAACTACTGTCCGAGTGTGACATCCCTGATGGTTAGGACCTTAAAAATACACTAAAAAAGGGTTAAAGGACAGCAATGGTCTTAGGACACTTAAGTTGTTTTTAAATTCGAGTTTGAAATTCAATAAGGCTAAATCAACACCCGACCGAGATCTCAAAAATTTCTTACTAAATATGAAAATCTCCAAAAATAAAAGTTGATTTTCATCACAAATAAAGCCTAGTTACTGTTTGGAACTTTTTCAAATTTTGTAGTTAAGCCCCTCAAAAACCCTAAAAACCATGAAGAATACCTTTTCAAAAATGGCTTGTTTGAGCTTGAAAGATTCAAAATTTCAGGTTCACCTCAGAAAGAAAATTGTGTCCCACATTTCAAACTCCAACTTTTGTGTTTGCACTTTTTGAAGTTTCGTTCAAATTTTTGGAGTTTGGCACAGTTGACCCGGGGTGCTCCAGGATCGTCCCGACAGCTTGCCCGGCCGCTCTGTTCCATGCCACCACAGCGGCGCCACGTGGCCGGCGAGCGGCGGCGACCTCGACTGCCAAGCCAAGCCCTCGAAGACGATGTCCCGGCTTCCCGCGCACGCGTCTGACCGCTCGCTACATCCTGTCTCGCACCACGCACGCCAAGCTCGCCTCATCACGCCAGCCCTCATCATGCCGTGCAGAGTGCCGCCATTGGCCACTGCAGCGCGCGCCTGCCCGAGCTCCTGCGACCCGGCCAGTTCTCCAATCGTGCACCCAAAGCTCATGAGAGCATCTCCTGCCTACCGCGCACGATCCTCGACCGCCAACCCGCTCGCTCGCTTGGCCCGAAGCTCGCAGGCGCATTCATGGCGGCCTACGCACCAAGTCCACACGCACGCAAGCCCCGAGCTACTCCCCTGCCGTAGCGAGCCTTCCCTCCACCTCCTCTGGCCTCTCCTGTGCCTCCTCTACCTCCTCTATAAAGAGGGAAGCTTCTCGTGCGCCGCGCGACCCCAAACCATCTCGCCGGAGCACTATTGCCGCCGCCAAGCTCCCCTCACCGTCGACCGCCTGCTCCGACCTAGCAGCCGCTACACCGACGCCGCGTTGAGCTTCCACGGCCCTCAGTGAAGGTCGCAGGCTGTTTCCCCCACCCCGAGCGCCACCCCACCTTGCCGGTGTCGAAGCAGAGCAGCAGAGCTCCACCACCCGTCGTCGCCAAGCCTCGTCGCTATTTCCCCGACCCCATCTCCGCCTCAAATCGACGCGCGGTGAGCCCCTCATCGTTTCCCCCAACTTCCCCCGCACTAGTTCGCCGCCTCCTCGCCGGAATCCGGTCGCCGGCGAGAAAAGGGACCTAGATGCGTTCCCCATTTAGTTCTAGGGTCCTCCGTGAAAGTTTCAGGACTTGTTTGCAAGGTTTTAAAAAGTCAAGGGTCTCCGGCGCAAAAAGATTCTTTGAACCTAGATCTATTTTCTGAGATCTTGTAAAATCCGTTAAAAATCACAGAAAAATCAGAAAAATGCACAAAAATACTCCCTGGACTCGTGAGATTGTAAACACCAATCGCATGCTTGCATGTATACACTTTTGATGAATAGATTTTGAATTAAAATTCAAACTCAGTTTTTAGAGTTTTGAGCACCATTTCAAATCCTGGACTCTTTTGTAGCTGAACTTTGGATATGTTGCTTGTGTGGTCTGTAGAAGCTTTGTGTCCAAAGGATACCTAAAAATATGGCCTGTAACTTCAGTTATGATTTATTTTTTGATTTCTGTTCTAGCTTAGTTCTGTATTTATTAAAAGTAATTCGTATAGCCAAAAATCACCAACTTTCACCAGAGACCTAGAAACGTGTTGGCACATGTTAGAAAAATGCTAAACTTAATTTTAGACTCTGTTTAGGCTAGTAAATAAATAGGTGTTGGTTTTCGGATAGAAAATTATTGAGGGTTGTCCAAGTGTTGTTTTTAGCCACCACTTGGTCAGAGCCTTTATTTTACTCATGTCTAGCTCTGGTAGAGAAATCGTCTGTTTTGGAAGTAGTTTTGATTTTATATGAATTAATCTTGTTTCTTTGAGCAGCAACTTGTACTATTTTTAATAAATTCTGTGTAGCTCGGTTTTAGCTAAATTTTGGAGTGAGCCTAGCTCTTATACTCCAGTAGCTGTCATAAAGTTTGTGGATAAAAAGGATGAATAGAAACATAGAAAAAAAATGAGAAGGAACTAGAGTGAATTGAGTTTTATAAAAAGAAATAGATCACTTTTGATAATTGAAGTAAATAGGGTGCATGTGAAGTTGAAATTCTAGAACTACACACTTGCATAGAAATAATGGTTTGAATCGTTTTATATGTGTACACAATCACCGTCATAAAGGCATAAAACTTATACCACAAACCTTCTCTAATTTGTGAAGAAAAGAATAGCTCACTAGTATGTCTAGGTGAATATAGCCTTCAAGGCCTTGCCTTTAGATCACATTGGGCAGCCACATTGAAGTTGTGCATCTCATGTAGAAGGCGCTCTCGCTGACGGCACGTACAATCTCGTCCCCGCCAACGAAGAAGAAGCTCCCGAAGGTGGTGCCAACGTCATTGTGATTGACCCGGAGTCTGACACCAGCGTAGCTCAAGAAGGCAAGCCCCGGAGCATAACCTAGCTTTAAATTTTGCAACTACGAATTATTTATGCTTGTGCATTTACGTTTCAAGGAGTTGTTTTGAACACCCTAGTTGCATGGTTCTAGTACCTATGTCTTGGAATACTAGTATGATAGGGTCGGTAGAGCAATGCCTTTAGGACCATTACAAGTCGAGTGATTTCCTGTCACTCGCGAGATATAGGAGTTGCTTGTCTTTACTTATGTTGGAATCATAAGGATGGACGGGCGGGATGGTATGTGTAGATCTCCCGTCCGTGTATGATAATTGGATTAATGTCGAAACGTGTGGTTCTGTGTGTCAAGTTTTTGAACGTACCACGCACATGCCGACCTATGGGAATTGGTAAGCCTGGTACCAGATTGAAGCAGCTAGGACTAATAGCCATCTCTCCTTGGAAATATTTTGTTTCCCTTGCCGTACACATGTGGATATATGCGTGATGCCGTGAGTGAAGCGGTAAACCTTTATCCTAAGGGAGTGGACCCGGCGTCGAATTGTGGATTGGTTGGAAAGGTTGGGAAGTGCTTGTGCCTTTTATAGCAAGCATTATCCGTGTGTGTTGGGTTTCTCCTGGCCAGGTTGCAAAATTCGGTTCGAACTATCCGCTTCTCGCAGTTAATGAGACTGCTTGACCGCTGTGCTGCATTGAGTAACAAGTGGAACTATGAGGATGATGAACTTGTTGTATGTACTAAATTGTATTGCACCACATGTATGCTTAGAGAGGATGCTAATCTAGAATGGTTAACATTATTAGAATTTGATGCTAAAATCATGAAAATAAGGATCCACTCTTAGTAGCTTTCTGGCAAAACAAACCCACCAGCCAAAAGCCTCTCATGTCCAGAAGTCGGTGATGTAGTTTTCACCTGACGGGTAAGCCTTACTGAGTATTAGTATACTCAGCCTCGCTTGTGGCTATTTATTTCAGGTACTTCTTTGGATGAGGCGGTGAATTCCGTCGCTTGGCCTGCCCAGGTTCCTCCTGGCTGGCATGTCGAGTGGGTCCCGTCCTCTTTTGAGGATCGGGAGGAGTTGCTATGTATTGTCGTTAGTTTATTTCCGCTGCATTGAACTCTCGCACTTTTATTCGAAATTAAGACTTGGTTTGTAATAACTTGATGAGATTATTTATGTAAGTTGAACTTGTGGAATGTTGTAATTTATGGGACTCACCTTCGTGTGGGCACACGTGTTGTTTCGATCGTGAAAGTATGTGGTTAATCGGGTATAATCCGACGGCGCTCCAGCTTATTCCGGATTAAGTGTCTGACTACTTGATTAGTGGTCCGTGGGTACTTAACTTGGAATAATTTCGGAGTGGTCTGCTACAGCTGGCATCAGAGCCAAAACATGCGCACCAGAGAGAGCAACAGACCTTAAATAAATATCTTTAAATAAAACTTGCCAACTTTTGCTTCCGCCGCGTACTTGCGATGGTATGCTTTTCATAGGACCGCTAAGGATGACGTATAGAGCGTGAAGCCTATGTGGGTTAAGGGATCACAATATGATAGATGGCTAATTATATACTATACTGACTCCCAGCACATTTCATTCTGTCATTTACTTTTCGCAATGGTGGGCGCAAGGTACGGCGATTGCTGTAACGTACCACGGCACTATATGAAAATATAGTGGCGGCACATAGTCAATACGCTATGATGGCGTATGAAACTAGAATAGCATGGTGGGTGCAAGGTACGGTGATGCTGTAGCGTACCACGGCATCATATGCAAATATGATGGCGGCACAAAGTCAATACGCTAGTTCATGAGCGTATGAAATTGTCAATATGTTGCCTTGGTGACATATGAAGCATTGCCCGTTCAATGTTGAACGTTCGGGTGCCACCACTATAGTGGGTGGTAATGAATGGAGACGCTTCTGTGAGTGCTAGCACAGGAGGTTCATTGTAAATGTTCTGGAATGGAATTTTCTGCAAGTACGCTAACCACGATTCTGTAAGTTGAACGGTTATAAAAGTTCGGCTAGTTAATATAGGGAGAGACGAATATTGCCTAGCTACTGGCACTGACTTCGTAGGCCAAAAGTTTATTGGCACGTGTGTGGGTGAACGAATAGGCCGCTCATGCATTCATAATTCGCTGAAACTCTATTAAATCATAATGTTTGATCATTGAACTAACCGTCACCAAAGTTTGAATAACAACCAGAAATTGTGCTGAAACTCTGCTGAAAATAGTTCTGCTTGCATTATCGTTTCGAACCTGAAAAACCTGTCAAATGAAAAAGTGTTCAATATGAAAGTTTTCATAAATGTTATCTAGTTTGTGCTGTAGAAATTTCAACAATTTTAGTGTGGTGGACCACTCCGAAATTATTCCAAGTTAAGTACCCCGGGACCACTAATCAAGTAGTCAGGCACTTAATCCGGAATAAGCTGGAGCGCCGTCGGATTAAACCCGATTTAACCACGTACTTTTCTCGATTGAAACAATAGCACGCCCACACGAAGGTGAGTTCCAGAGATTACAACATTCCACAAATTTAACATACACAAATAGTAACATACAGTTATTACAAACCAAGTTCGAATTTAAATCAGAGTATAAAGTCTTGCAGCAGAAAAAAAAAGTTTCATAGCAGCGGAAGATAATCTAACGACGATACAAGTAACACCATGATGAAGCCTGCCACGGTGCTACTCCTCCCGATCCTCGGCAGAGGACGGAACCCACTCGATGTGCCATCCAGGGGGAACCTGGGTAGGCCAAGTCAAAGCATCGACTGCCACATCCAACATGGTACCTGTAAATCAATGCCACAAGCAAGGCTGAGTATACTAATACTCAGCAAGGCTTACCCGTCGGGTGAAAAGTACATCACCGACATCTAGACATGAGAGGCTTTTCGCTGGTGGGTTTGTTTGCCAAAAAGCAACTAAGAGTAGGTCCTTGCTTTCATGTTTTAGCATCATATTCTAGTAGATTTAACCATTCTAGATTAGCATCCTCTCTAAGCATACAAGTGGTGCAATACAATTTAATTCATACAACAAGTTCATCGATCTCAAAGTTCCACTTGTTACTCAATGCAGCAAGGCGGTCAAGCAGTCTCATTAACCGCGAGAAGCGGACAGTTCGAACCGAATTTTTCTACCTGGCCAGGGGAAACCCAACACACACGGATAGTGCTCGCTATAAAAGGTACGAGCACTTCCCAACCTTTCCCATCGATCCACAATTCGGAACCGGGTCCATTTCCTTAGGATAAAGGTTTACTGCTTCACTCACAGTCTCACGCATATATCCACAAGTGTACGGCAGGGGAAAACAAAGTTTCCAAGGAGAGATGGCTATCGGCCCTAGCTGCTTCAATCTGGTACCGGGCTTACCGACTCCCATATATCGGCATGCATGTGGTACGTTCAAAAACTTGACACACTCAACCACACGTTTCGACCTTAAATCAATTATCATACACGGACGGGAGATCTACATCTATCATCCCGCCCGTCAATCCTTATGATTCCAACATAAGTAAAGACAAGCAATTCCTATGTCTCGCGAGTGATAGGAAATCACTCGACTTGTAACGGACCTAAAGCAATGCCCTATCGATCCTTTCATACTAGTGTTGCAAGTCATAGGTACTAGGAAATGTGCAGCTAAGGTATTCAATCAACTCCTTGAAACGTAAATGCACAAGCATAGGGAATTCATAAATGCATAATTGGTAAAGGTTAGGTTATGCTCCGGGGCTTGCCTTCCTGCTCTAGCTGGGGGTTAGCCTCCGGGTTGGTCGATCCTTCGCCGGCACCTCCCTCCGGGATTCCTTCCTCGTCGGCGGGGATGAGATGGTAGTTGCCGTCTGGAATAGCGCCTTCTACATGAGATGCATAACTTATTGGCTGCCTATTGATTCCAAGACTAAGGCCTTGAAGGCCATATTCACCTAGACATGCTTAAGTACTATTTTCTTTTTCATAAAATTAGAGGAGGAGTGTGTGGAAAATTTTTATTCAACTTTGATGGTGATTGTGTACATATATAAAAGAATTCTATTTATTATTTGCCGATTAGGGTGCTGTTCTGAAAATTTAATCCTTTCCATGTTTTATTTTAATTACTTATCAAAAACTCTATTCTTTTAAATAACTCAATTTCCACCTTAATTCCTTCTCATTTTTGTTTCTCCTTTTTTGTTCATCATTTTTATCTACACAAAATCTGAGCTACACAAAATTTATTAAAAATATAACAAACTGCTGCCTATAGAAATGAAATAAATTCATATAAAACAGAAAATTCATCCAAATCAGGAGATTTTCCTACCAAAGCTAGTCATGAGTGCAAGGAGGGCTCTGGCCAAGTGGTGGCTCAAAATAACCCTTGGACAGTCCTCAATAAATTTCTATCCTAAAACACATAACTATTTATTTGCTAGTCTAAATAGAGCAAAAATTAAGTTTTGTATTTTTAACAGATGTGTTAACAAGTTTTTAGGCTTCTGGAGAAAAATGGTGATTTTTCACTGCATGGATTATGTTTAATAATTTCTGGACTGCAAAAAGATAGGAAACACATTTTAATTCATAACTGAAGCTACACTTCATATTTTTAGGTCCCCTTTGCTCACAATGTGCCCAAGGTCACTACAATCAACATATCCAAAGATCAACCCTAGCGGAGCTCTGGATTTGAAATGGTGCACAAGTTTCAAATTTTACAGTTTGAATTTTAATTCAACAATGGTTCACCAAAAGTATATAGATGCTTAAAGAAGATTGGAGTTTACAGTCTCACGAATCCAGGGAGTATTTTTGTGCATTTTTCTGATTTTTGTACGATTTTTAATGGATTTTACAAGATTCGGGAAAATTAGATCTAGGTTTAAGAATCTTTTTACGCTGGGGACCCTAGAACTTTCAAAACCTTTCAAACCAGTCCTTAACTTTTGCGCAGAGAACCCTAGAAAAACGAAGACGATGAACTTCGGTCCTTGGCTCATCGGCGTTGCTACGCCGGCCAAACGACGGCGAGTTAGGGTCGGGGAAGTGGGGGAAAAGATCCAGGGGCTCACCACGAGTCGGTTGGTGACGGTTGGAAGGCCGCGGAAGCTCGGAGTTTCGCCGGCGACGATGCAGTGGCGGTGCGGCCGCCGCGACTTCTACGCCGGCGAGGTCGGTGGGTCTCGTCGGGGTTTGAGGGGTCCTATAGCACCAGTGGAGCTCGGCGAAGCTATTGGCGTGCTCGGTTGACCTCGGGGACGGCTCGGAGTAGGGTCTCGACGTGAGGGTGCTCCGGCGGCCGAAAATCGAGATTTGGGGGAAATCTTGATTTCTCGCCGGAGAAGCAACGATAGCTCGAGAGAAGGGGGGGGGGAAATGGAGCTAGGGTAGAGGTCTAGCTTCGTGCGCGATGAATTTGGGAATGGTGGAGAGTGGAGGGCGAATTTTGCCTCGAAGCTCGGCTCGGTCCGTGCGGCGCGAGGTGGAAGACGACGGAGCGAGGCGCGAGGAGAGGAAATGGCTAAGTGCGGACTGAGGGGAAGGGGTGTGAGTGCTCGGTGGAGTGCTTGGGCACGCGAGAGCGGCACTGTGCTGCCTCGGGAGCGTGAGCACGCACGGCTCGGCGCGAGCAGACCGCCATGAATGCGGCGCGAGCTCGGGCAGCACGCGAGCGACTCGACCGTGCGAAGGAGATCCTTGCGTGACGTTGGGAGATCCTCTACAGGGCGTCTTGGCGCGGAGCGAGCAGAGAATCTGCCGCGGAGCGGCTTCGCGCGACGCGCGCGCGCGCGTGGCCACGGCGGCGCTCGACCGCCATGATGGCGTTCGCGCGGCGCGAGGCGAGGCGGGCGAACGACGGCGAGGTGACAGCTCGGGAGGGGTTGGACAAGCACAAGGCGACAAGCGCCACCCGACGCCGTGGCGTGGCCAGCTCGGCGCGGCCTCTGCCGCTCGCCGGCCACGTGGCGGCCGAGCTCCGGCCAGGCGCAGAGCGCGCCAGGGCCGAGCTGGCAGCCCCGGGGAGCTCCACTGCTACATTTGAATTTTCTCCAAAAATTTGAACTGAACTTGAAAAAGTGTGAAAAAAAAATTGGAGTTTGAAAGATGGGACACAACTTTCTTTTTGGGGTGAACCTGAAATTTCAAATGTTTCGAGCTCAAACAACCCAAATTCAAAAAGGTGCCCAGAACTGTATTTCGAGTTTTTGAGGGACTAAACTGCAAAATTTTCAAAAGTTCCAAACAGTGACTAGGCCTTATTTGTGATGAAAAACAACTTTTATTTTTGGAGATTTTCAAGTTTATCACAAAATTCTTGAGTTTTCGGTTGGGTGTCAAACCACCTTTGTTTTTGAATTCAAGTTTGAATTTTTGATGGATTTTTAAATTTTCAACCCATAATTCCCTTTTCAACCTGTTTCATATGTGTTTTATTCATTATTACATCAGAGATGTCACAGCCTACCCCCCTTAAAAGGAATCTCGTCCCGAGATTCGATTAAACTTAGGAACATAGCGGGGAAGAAATACCTTGGCTTACGAAAGAATGTCGGGGTAATTCTTCTTAAGGTAGTCCTCGGTTTCCCACGTGGCTTCATCTTCGGAGTGATGACTCCACTGAATTTTGTACATTTTAACTCCCTTCCTTCAGGTTTGTCTCTCCTTCTTGTCGAGGATTTTAACGGGATGCTCATCATAAGAGAGATCCGGTTCAACCGAGAGTTCCTCTTGTTCAACAACTTCGGTCGGAACACGAAGACACCTCTTGAGTTGGGAAACATGGAACACATCGTGTACGGCTGAGAGCTTGTTGGGAAGCTTCACACCGATAGGCCACCGGTCCACATTGTTGAGTAATTTCATAGGGGCCGATATAACGAGGTGCAAGCTTTCCTTTTAACCCAAATCTTTGCACACCCTTGGTCGGGGAGACCTTGAGATACACATGATCACCAACTTCAAACTGAAGTGGCTTCCGCCGTTGATCAAAGTAACTCTTTTGCCGTGACTGAGCGGTTCTCAAATTTTCACGAACGATCCTAACCTTTTCTTCTGCTTCCTTTACAAGGTCAGGGCCATAGGTATACCTCTCGCCTGCCTGGGACCAACACAACGGGGTCCGGCATCTTCTACCATATAAGGCTTCGAAAGGTGCCATTTTAATCTCTCTTGGTAGCTGTTGTTATAGGAGAATTCGGCCAGAGATAAACATTTCTCCCAATTCTTTCCATAATGGATAACACAAGCTCGAAGCATATCCTCAAGTATTTGATTTACCCTTTCCGTCTGCCCATCGGTCTGAGGGTGATATGCTGAACTACGGATCAGTTTGGTGCCTAGGGACAGTTGCAATTGTTCCCAAAAGCGTGCTACGAACTGAGCACCACGATCTGAAATTATCGTCTTGGGTACCCCATGTAGACAAACGATCCGCTCCAAATAAATCTCCGCGTACCTCTTAGCGGTATAAATGGTATTGACCGGAATAAAATGTGCGGTCTTGGTAAGGCGGTCCACAATTACCCAAATGGAGTCATGTCCCTGAGGGGTTCTGGGAAGTCCAACAATGAAATCCATGCTTATATCTTCCCACTTCCATGAGGGAATAGGTAGAGGTTGAAGCGTGCCTGCTACCTTCAAGTGGCTAGCCTTAACCCGCTGGCACGTGTCACATTCCGACACATATGTGGCAATTTTTCGCTTCATCCGAGTCCACCAAAAGTTTTGTTTCAAATCTTGGTACATTTTGGTGCTACCGGGATGGATGGAAAATTTAGAGAGATGGGCCTCATCCATAATCTTCCTCCGGAGTTCCGTGTTTTTGGGCGCCACGAGGCGATGTCCAAACCACATTACTCCCTGCCCATCTAACCGGAAACACTTGTATTTTTCCTTCACCTTCTCCTTTGACAATTTCCTTTTAAGGATTTTAATGCTCGCGTCATTTAATTGGGCTACAACAATCTGATCGTGCAAGGTTGGTTCAACTGCAATATGGTTGAAGTACCCGTGTGGAACAATCTCTAAGTTGAGCTTTGCCATTTCATGACACAGGGTGTCAGCGTAGGACTCTACGGAAAGACAATGACAATGAGCCTTGCGGCTTAGTGCATCCGCAACCACATTTGCCTTGCCGGGGTGATAATGCACACTAAGGTCATAGTCCTTTGCTAACTCCAACCATCTTCGCTGTCTCATATTCAAATGTGCCTGAGTGAAGACATATTTGAGGCTCTTGTGGTCTGTGTATATGTTGCATGGAACACCCATCAGATAGTGTCTCCACATCTTGAGAGCATGAATAACCGCTGCTAACTCAAGATCATGCGTGGGGTAGTTTTGCTCATGAGGCCGAAGTGCTCGAGAAGCATAAGCAATGACTCGGTTCTCTTGCATGAGGACACAGCCAAGTCCGGTGCCTGATGCATCGCAATAGACATCATAGGGCTTGGTGCAATCGGGCTGAGCTAAAACTGGGGCTGAAGTTAAATGTCTTCGCAAGGTGTGGAAAACTTCATCACATTTGTCATTCCACTCAAATCTAACTCCCTTCTTTAAGAGTTCGGTCATGGGTTTCGCAATCCGAGAGAAGTCCGGAATAAAACGGCGATAATAACCGGCTAAACCCAGAAAACTCCGAATCTCGTGGACAGAAGTAGGTGGTTGCCAATCTAGTACCTCTTGCACTTTGGCTGGATCGACGGATATACCATCCTTGGAAACCGTGTGTCCTAAGAATTTCACGCTCTCAAGCCAGAATTCACACTTAGAGAACTTGGCGTAGAGCTGGTGATCTCTCAACCTTTGAAGAACAATGCGAAGGTGCTCGGCATGCTCTTCCTCATTCTTAGAATATATAAGAATGTCGTCAATGAAAACCACCATAAACTTGTCTAGTTCTGACATGAAGACCAAATTCATGAGGTACATGAAGTAGGCTGGGGCATTGGTGAGTCCAAAAGACATGACCAAGAATTCATAAAGTCCGTAACGAGTAGAAAAGGCAGTCTTTGGAATGTCACAAGGTCTGATTTTTATTTGGTGATAGCCAGGGCGAAGGTCAATCTTGGAGAACACTCTGGCGCCAGCTAGTTGGTCAAACAGGATGTCAATACGGGGGAGTGGGTACTTGTTCTTAATAGTCACCGCATTGAGAGGCCGGTAATCAATACACAACCTCAAGGAATGGTCCTTCTTCTTCACAAAGATAGCGGGACATCCCCAAGGTGATACACTTGGACGAATGAAACCCTTGTCTAGCAATTCTTGGAGTTGAATTTTTAATTCAGCCAATTCATTGGGTGGCATTCTATATGGTCTCTTTGATATAGGTGCTGTGCCAGGTTGAAGTTCAATCACAAATTCAATGTCCCTATCCGGCGGCATCCCAGGTAAGTCATCCGGAAATACATCGGCATACTCACATACCACCGGAATGTCCTTTAGTTGGGTTTCTACCATTGTATAAGCACACGCATTGACGCAAGTCCGTTGTGGCAGATATAGCACACTAGGGCCATGCGTAGGCGAGTTTATTTCAACAACGCGTTCCGCAACATCTAGCACCACCTTATGTTGAGTCATCCAATTGGCTCCTAACACAATGTCAATCCCTTCCATACCAAGCAGAATTAAATCAGTAGGAAATGTTTTACTTCCCAGCCTGATTGGAACTTTTCGGGTGACTTGGTTGGATGCAATTTTACCTCCCGCAGTTGATATCACATATGATGATTTGGTATGGTACGATTTTAATCCACATTTCACATGAAATCTTGTGCGTATAAAACTATGTGTTGCCCCGGAATCAAACAATATCACAGCAGGTTGAGTGCAGATAGGGAAGGTACCAGTCATGTCTGGGGCTCCCTCGGGTAGGTCAGCCAAAGTGGTGTAGTTGAGCCGTCCTTGCCGAACCTGCACACGCTGCTGCTGTTTGCCCTTGCTTTGCTGATTTCCTGGGCGCTGGTTCTGCTGCTTGTTCTGCGGGCAATCCTTGATGAAGTGGCTGTTACTGCCGCACTTGAAGCACTGATAGCCGGCTCCAGGGCGAGCTGGCTGTTGTGCATTCTGCCTTGGCGCCTGTTGCTGCTGCGGCGGTGGAGGGAAACGGGGCGCATTAGGCTGTGGCGGCCTAGCAACCCATCCACCTCCCTGAGGTGCCCTGAACTGTCCTTGCGGTGCAGCCGGGGGAACCAAGCGGAATCTCGGCGGCTGCATGCTCGAAGGTCCAGCGGGAGCTTTCCTCTTCTTCTCCGCCTTGTGCACCGTGTTGGCGTCTTCCTGGGCAATGGCGAGGTTCACCAGATCGCCATATGTGGCAGCACGGGTGGTAGCCAATTGAGCTTTCAACTTGGTGTTAAGGCCACGTCGGAACCTCTCCAGCTTCTTCTCGTCAGAGTCAGCGTGATGACCCGCGTATGGGCACAGACCATTGAAGGCCTGGGCATACTGGAGCACTGTGCGGGTACCCTGGGTCAGAGCCAGAAATTCATTCAACTTCCGCTCTACCAAGCCGGCCAGAATGTGATGAGCCTTGAACGCCGCCTTGAACTCATCCCATTCACCCACATGACCCTCCTGCTGCAGGGCTAGGTAGTTCTCCCACCATAGGAGAGCTGGGCCGCGGAGCTGCTGCGCCGCGAACACGACCTTGCGGTTGGAAGTGCAAGGCGTCGCCAGGATGGTGAACTTGGACTCGATGGCTCGAATCCAGGTATCGGCCTCCAGGGGCTCATCGGCTCGCGAGAATATCGGCGGGTGTGTAGCCAGAAAATCCTCGTATCTGGCCACTTGAGGCTTAGGGGCCCATTGACCTCCCTGCTGCAGCATCTGCTGTTGCATCATTTGTTGTTGATGCTGCAGGTTCCGTAGAATCTCCGTCTGCGTAGCATACAACTGCTGCCACGTCGGAGGTTGCTGCGGTGGAGGAGGTGGTGGCGGCTGTTGCTGCCCCTCTGGCCCCTGCTGGTTAGCGTTGGAGCCACTAGCGTCATGACCGCTGCGGGTGATTGCCATCTGCAGTAGGTACTTGTATTTAGCCATATTTCATAAACTTGCATAATGATGACAAGATAGAACGTGACAATATATTGAAGTTTACTGCGTAGGAATGACATGTCAGCACGCAGTTCGGAAGAAAAATCATATCTCCCAACAGGAAGCAAGTCAAATGCTCCAATTCGGTCAGTAGCTTGCAAATTTCATTCTCTACAACTTTCATGTTGGGCTCAGATTCAAATTCGGACTGGAACTAAGCCGAAAAATTCAATCTTTAGCTCTCTGCGTTTGCTGTTTTTCAGCAGGCCGAGCTGTAGTGTTTTGGTTGCCATTTTTATTTCGCTTAACCAATGGGGTTGCACTTTGGTGATCATTTTGTTTGAGAAATTCCAAACAACTTTGTAGTTCACATCACAGCCCAGAAATGAATGGAAAACCCATCAATAATTTAAACAAGGTTAGCTGCAGAATGTTTTCAACACAGCTATTACAACTTCATCAAGTTTTGGGAATCACAGCCACACTATTAAATTACATTGCCTCCAAAAGATAAAAGGGAGGAGCTCAACTCCATCTAGCCTATTACAACATGAAACCAAAATTTAGGCCTAGCGGAGGAGTAAACTTGCTACTACCACTTCTAGAAATCATCTAAGTTGTTAGCGGTAGTCTCGCTGCCCATAGGTGATGGTGGAGCTGGAAGGGGCGGCATGTCATCCTCGGTGTCCATGTCGCAATCGGGGGCCTCTCCTTCTCCTTGCTCTCCGTCTTGCTCAAGAAGGTGCTGAGCATCATGGGTGGCTAGCATAGCATTAGCATGCTCCAAGGTACCGTGTACCTCCTCAAGCTCATCTCTAGTTTGGGCTAGCTCGTTTTGGACGTTGTTGTGCGCTATGTGGAGGTCATTCAATTGCCTCTCCAAGTCAGCAATCATGGCATCCCTGGTGGTCACCTCAATGGACAATGAGGTCCTCTCAACCCCAATGTCACGGGCACGGGCGGACATGTCCATAGCAAGGTTGAGCATCTCGCTCTGCGACCGCCCTAGGAGTGCCTACAAACGATGGTAAGCCCGCATCCACCTCATCATCAATGCAGCTGCAGCGACGGGGTTCTCCGCCATCCTCAAAGGGGAGCTAAGGTAGCGTCTCATCCAATGGGGATCATCCGACTGAGTCGGTGGATACAACCCCAGCAACTGGTGCTCTACCAACTCCTGGTTCTGAGCAACAAAAGAGCTAATGCCATTCAAGGCGGCTAGCTCACAGGTCGTCTCCATGTGGTGTCCATGAACTTCCACCGTCCAAGTGGGGGAGCTAGGACACGGTGGGTGGCGATATACCACCAAACGCACACGAGAACGGGTCACACCGCGGTCTCGGATGAGGGTCCTCTCATACTGTGGCGGGGTAGGGTAGTCGAGCGCCTGCAAGACCGACACAGAATGCTAGATAAGCCTTCCCATCCTAGGCAATCTGAGAAGGACACGTCGTTGGGGTAGCTGGCCAAGTCAGCGTGAGCGTCCATTCTGAACCAAAAGGAAAAGGGCAAGGGTGAGAACCGGTTAGCGCCAAAGAAAACAAAACAGATTCTGGACAGTGTAGTAAAAATTATAAAACTCAAAATCTACAAGCTCACAAATTCCCAGATTTGGCCAGGACATTGTTTAAGTAATTCCAAACAAGTTTCATGTTGGAGGTTTGAGCAGAAACTGTCGTTAAGATAGTGTAAAAATTCAATTCTTATCTCACTGTTCCCAGAAATTTCCAGCAGACAGGGGGTTACCATTTTTAGCATAACTCCAGTTCTACTGAACCATTTCCGTTGAAATTTCTACAGCATATACTTTATAACATTTATGACAACTTTCGTGTTGAACACTTTTTCATTTGACAACGTTTTCAGTTTTGAATCATTGGTGCAATCAGACTGGTCTCAGCAGAATTTTTGGGTTGTGATTTGAATTTTGACGGCGGTTCGATTTGGTCACTTATTAAGGTTCAATATTATTTCAGTGAAATGCAATGCATGAGCGGCCTATTCGTTCTTGCCAACACACATGCCAATAACTTTTGGCCTACGAAGTTAGTGCCGGTGGCTAGGCAATATCCGTCTCTCCCTATATTATCTAGCCGAACTTTTCTAACCGTTTTAACATACGGATTCGCGGTTAGTGTACCTGCAGAAAATTCCATTCCAGAGCATATAATCAACCTTTCGTGCCAGCACTCACGAAAGCGTCTCCATTCATTACCACCCACTATAGAGGCGGCACCCGAACGTTTAACATTGAACGGGCAATGTTCATATGTCACCAAAGCAACATATTGACAATTTCATACGCTCATGAGATAGCGTATTGACTTTGTGCCGCCTTCATATTTGCATATGATGCCGTGGTACACTACAGCAATCGCCGTACCTTGCGCCCACCATGCTATTCTAGTTTCATACGCCGTCACAGCGTATTGACTATGTGCCGCCACTATATTTTCATATAGTGCCGTGGTACGTTACAGCAATCGCCGTACCTTGCGCCCACCATTGCGTAAAGTAAATGACAGAATGAAATGTGCTGGAAGTCAGTATAATATACTATTTTCCACCTATCATATCGTGATCCCTTAACCCACATAGGCTTCACGCTCTAGGTAACATCCTTAACGGTCCTGTTAATAACCTTCCTTCGCAAAGCGCGTCGGAAGTACGAGTTGACAAATTTTATTCAAAAATGTTTATTTAAGGTTTGTTGCTCTCTCCGGTGCGCTGTTTCGGCTCTGATGCCAGCTGTGGCGGACCACTCCGAAATTATTCCAAGTTAAGTACCCCGGGACCACTAATCAAGTAGTCAGGCACTTAATCCGGAATAAGCTGGAGCGCCGTCGAATTAAACCCGATTTAACCACGTACTTTTCTCGATCGAAACAACAGCACGCCCACACGAAGGTGAGTTCCAGAGATTACAACATTCCACAAATTTAACATACACAAATAGTAACATACAGTTGTTACAAATCAAGTTCGAATTTAAATCAGAGTATCAAAGTCTTGCAGCGGAAAAAAAAAGTTTCATAGCAGCGGAAGATAATCTAACGACGATACAAGTAACACCATGATGAAGCCTGCCACGGTGCTACTCCTCCCGATCCTCGGCAGAGGACGGAACCCACTCGATGTGCCATCCAGGGGGAACCTGGGTAGGCCAAGTCAAAGCATCGACTGCCACATCCAACATGGTACCTGTAAATCAATGCCACAAGCAAGGCTGAGTATACTAATACTCAGCAAGGCTTACCCGTCGGGTGAAAACTGCATCACCGACATCTAGACATGAGAGGCTTTTGGCTGGTGGGTTTGTTTGCCAAAAAGCAACTAAGAGTAGGTCCTTGCTTTCATGTTTTAGCATCGTATTCTAGTAGATTTAACCATTCTAGATTAGCATCCTCTCTAAGCATACAAGTGGTGCAATACAATTTAATTCATACAACAAGTTCATCGATCTCAAAGTTCCACTTGTTACTCAATGCAGCAAGGCGGTCAAGCAGTCTCATTAACCGCGAGAAGCGGACAGTTCGAACCGAATTTTGCTACCTGGCCAGGGGAAACCCAACACACACGGATAGTGCTCGCTATAAAAGGTACGAGCACTTCCCAACCTTTCCCATCGATCCACAATTCGGAACCGGGTCCATTTCCTTAGGATAAAGGTTTACTGCTTCACTCACAGTCTCACGCATATATCCACAAGTGTACGGCAGGGGAAAACAAAGTTTCCAAGGAGAGATGGCTATCGGCCCTAACTGCTTCAATCTGGTACCGGGCTTACCGACTCCCATATATCGGCATGCATGTGGTACGTTCAAAAACTTGACACACTCAACCACACGTTTCGACCTTAAATCAATTATCATACACGGACGGGAGATCTACATCTATCATCCCGCCCGTCAATCCTTATGATTCCAACATAAGTAAAGACAAGCAATTCCTATGTCTCGCGAGTGACAGGAAATCACTCGACTTGTAACGGACCTAAAGCAATGCCCTATCGATCCTTTCATACTAGTGTTGCAAGTCATAGGTACTAGGAAATGTGCAGCTAAGGTATTCAATCAACTCCTTGAAACGTAAATGCACAAGCATAGGGAATTCATAAATGCATAATTGGTAAAGGTTAGGTTATGCTCCGGGGCTTGCCTTCCTGCTCTAGCTGGGGGTTAGCCTCCGGGTTGGTCGATCCTTCGCCGGCACCTCCCTCCGGGATTCCTTCCTCGTCGGCGGGGATGAGATGGTAGTTGCCGTCTGGAATAGCGCCTTCTACATGAGATGCATAACTTATTGGCTGCCTATTGATTCCAAGACTAAGGCCTTGAAGGCCATATTCACCTAGACATGCTTAAGTACTATTTTCTTTTTCATAAAATTAGAGGAGGGGTGTGTGGAAAATTTTTATTCAACTTTGATGGTGATTGTGTACATATATAAAAGAATTCTATTTATTATTTGCCGATTAGGGTGCTGTTCTGAAAATTTATTCCTTTCCATGTTTTATTTTAATTACTTATCAAAAACTCTATTCTTTTAAATAACTCAATTTCCACCTTAATTCCTTCTCATTTTTGTTTCTCCTTTTCTGTTCATCATTTTTATCTATAAACTTTATGACAGCTACTGGAGTATAAGAGCTAAGCTCACTCCAAAATTTAGCTAAATCTGAGCTACACAAAATTTATTAAAAATATAACAAACTGCTGCCTACAGAAATGAAATAAATTCATATAAAATTGAAAATTCATCCAAATCAGGAAATTTTCCTACCAAAGTTAGTCATGAGTGCAAGGAGGGCTCTGGCCAAGTGGTGGCTCAAAATAACCCTTGGACAGTCCTCAATAAATTTCTATCCTAAAACACATAACTATTTATTTGCTAGTCTAAACAGAGCAAAAATTAAGTTTTGTATTTTTAAAAGATGTGCTAAAGAGTTTTTAGGCTTCTGGAGAAAAATGGTGATTTTTCACTGCATGGATTATTTTTAATAATTTCTGGACTGCAAAAAGACAGGAAACACATTTTAATTCATAACTGAAGCTACACTTCATATTTTTAGGTCCCCTTTGGACACAAGGTGCCCAAAGTCACTACAATCAACATATCCAAAGATCAACCCTAGCGGAGCTCTGGATTTGAAATGGTGCACAAGTTTCAAATTTTACAGTTTGAATTTTAATTCAAAAATGGTTCACCAAAAGTATATACATTCTTAAAGGAGATTGCAGTTTACAATCTCACGAATCCAGGGAGTATTTTTTTGCATTTTTCTGATTTGGGTACGATTTTTAACGGATTTTACAAGATTCGGGAAAATTAGATCTAGGTTTAAGAATCTTTTTACGCTGGGGACCCTAGAACTTTCAAAACCTTTCAAACCAGTCCTTAACTTTTGCGCAGAGAACCCTAGAAAAACGAAGACGATGAACTTCGGTCCTTGGCTCGTCGGCGTTGCTACGCCGGCCAAACGACGGCGAGTTAGGGTCGGGGAAGTGGGGGAAAAGATCCAGGGGCTCACCACGAGTCGGTTGGTGACGGTTGGAAGGCCGGGGAAGCTCGGAGTTTCGCCGGCGACAATGCAGTGGCGGTGCGGCCGCCGCGACTTCTACGCCGGCAAGGTCGGTGGGTCTCGTCAGGGTTTGAGGGGTCCTAGAGCACCAGTGGAGCTCGGGGAAGCTATTGGCGTGCTCGGTTGACCTCGGGGACGGCTCGGAGTAGGGTCTCGACGTGAGGGTGCTCCAGCGGCCGAAAATCGAGATTTGGGGGAAATCTTGATTTCTCGCCGGAGAAGCGACGATAGCTCGAGAGAAGTGGGGGGAAATGGAGCTTGGGTAGAGGTCTAGCTTCGTGCGCGATGAATTTGGGAATGGTGGAGAGTGGAGGGCGAATTTTGCCTCGAAGCTCAGCTCGGTCCGTGCGGCGCGAGGTGGAAGACGACGGAGCGAGGCGCGAGGAGAGGAAATGGCTAAGTGCGGACTGAGGGGAAGGGGTGTGAGTGCTCGGCGGAGTGCTTGGGCACGCGAGAGCGGCACTATGCTGCCTCGGGAGCGTGCGCACGCACGGCTCGGCGCGAGCAGACCGCCATGAATGCGGCGCGAGCTCGGGCAGCGCGCGAGCGACTCGACCGGGCGAAGGAGATCCTTGCGTGACGTTGGGAGATCCTCTACAGGGCGTCTTGGCGCGGAGCGAGCAGAGAATCTGCCGCGGAGTGGCTTCGCGCGACGCGCGCGCGCGTGGCCACGGCGGCGCTCGACCGCCATGATGGCGTTCGCGCGGCGCGAGGCGAGGCGGGCGAACGACGGCGAGGTGACAGCTCGGGAGGGGTTGGACAAGCACAAGGCGACAAGCGCCACCCGACGCCGCGGCTCGGCCAGCTCGGCGCGGCCTCCGCCGCTCGCCGGCCACGTGGCGGCCGAGCTCCGGCCAGGCGCAGAGCGCGCCAGGGCCGAGCTGGCAGCCCCGGGGAGCTCCACTGCTACATTTGAATTTTCTCCAAAATTTGAACTGAACTTAAAAAAGTGTGGAAATAAAAATTGGAGTTTGAAAGATGGGACGCAACTTTCTTTTTGGGTTGACCCTGAAATTTCAAATTTTTCGAGCTCAAACAACCCAAATTCAAAAAGGTGCCCAGAACTGTATTTCGAGTTTTTGAGGGACTAAACTGCAAAATTTTCAAAAGTTCCAAACAGTGACTAGGCCTTATTTGTGATGACAAACAACTTTTATTTTTGGAGATTTTCAAGTTTAGCACAAAATTCTTGAGTTTTCAGTTGGGTGTCAAACCACCTTTGTTTTTGAATTCAAGTTTGAATTTTTGATGGATTTTTAAATTTTCAACCCATAATTCCCTATTCAACCTGTTTCATATGTGTTTTATTCATTATTACATCAGAGATGTCACATTTAGTTTAATAAATTAAGAGTTATGCTTAAAATGGTAATCCCCTGTCTGTTGGAATTTTCTGGGAACAGTGAGTTGGAAATTGAATTTTTACACCTTCTTAACCACTGTTTCTACTCAAAACTTCAACATGAAACTTGTTTGAAATTACTTAACCAATGTTCTGGCCAAGTTTGGGAAATTTTGGGTTTGTAGATTTTTAGTTTTACAATTTTTACTACACTGTCCAGAATCTGTTTTTATTTTCTTTGGCACTAATTGGTTCTCACACTTGACCTTTTTTTTCAGATGGACGGCCACGCTGACCTTACTAGCTACCCCAATGATGTCTCTTTCTTGGACTGCCTAGGTTGGGAGGGTTTCCCCAGCATCTTTTGGTCCGTGTTGCAGGCGCTTGACTACCCAAATCCGCCACAATATGAGAGAACCATCCTACGTGACCGTGGTGTGACACAATGCAGAGTGCGTTTGGTGGTGCACCGCCTCCCACCATGTCCAAGCTCTCCAACTTGGAGTGTGGAAGTCCATGGGCATCATATGGAGACCACTTGTTAGATGGCTGGTCTCAATGGGATCAGCTCCTTCTGTGCCCAGAACTAGGGGCTTGTGGAGAACCAGCTCCTTGGACTTTTTCCGCCTATCCAGCCTGACGACTCTAACTGGATGAGAGGCTATCTTAGCTCACCTTTGAGGGTGGCAGAGGACCCTGTTGCAGCAGCCGCACTCTTGATGTGGTGGATCGGGGCGTATCACAGGCTGCAGGCACTTGTGGGACGGTCTCAAAGTGCAGCACTTAACCTTGCTATTGACATGTCTGTTCGTGCCCGTGACCTTGGGGTAGAAAGAACCTCTTTGTCCATAGAAGTGAGTACCAGGGATGCTATGATTGCAGACTTGGAGAGGCAGTTGACCGACCTCCACTTAGAGCACAATAATGCAAACAATGAGCTAACTCAAGTGAGAGATGAGCTAGAGAACGTGCAGGCTGACTTGGAGCATGCTAATGCTATGCTAGCTGCCCATGATGCTCAGCACCTTCTCAATGAGGGTGGAGAAAATGAAGGAGAAGCCCCTAATTCAGATATGGACACAGAGGATGACATGCCACCTCTTCCAGCTCCACCGTCTCCCATGGGCAGCCAAGCTACAGAATTTTTCGGCCTAGTTCTAGCTCGATTTTGGTTCTAACCCAAACACGAAAGTTGTAGAGTACGAAATTTTCAAGCTACTGACCAAATTGGAGCATCTAACATGACTCCTGTTGGGAGATATGATTTTTCTTCCAAAACTGCTTGCTGATATGTTATCCTTATGCAGTAAACTTCATTACATTGCCACGTTCTATCTTGTCATTGATTTATGCAAGCTTATAAATTATGGTCAATACAAGTACCTACTGCAGATGGCTATCACTCACAGTGATCACGATGCTAGCGAATCCAACGCTAACCAGCAGGGGCCGGAAAGGGCAACAGCCACCACCACCACCGCCACCGCAACAACCCTCAACGTGGCAGCAGCTGTATGCCACCCAAACGGAGATCCTCCGTAATCTGCAGCACCAGCAACAGATGATGCAGCAGCAGATGCAACAATAATAGGGTGGTCATCGTGCCCCTCCACCTCAAGTGCCCCGGTACGAGGACTTCTTGGTTACTCACCCTCCGGTGTTCTCAAGAGCCAAGGAGCCCTTGGAAGCTAATGCATGGATTCGGGCCATCGAATCCAAGTTCTCCATACTGGCTACACCTTGTACTCCAAACTGCAAGGCGGTCTTTGCGGCACAACAGCTCCGCGGCACAGCTCTCCTGTGGTGGGAGAACTACTTGGCTCTTCAGGAGGAGAACCATGTCATTGAGTGGGAGGAATTCAAGACTGCCTTCAAAGCCCACCATATTCCTGCTGGACTTGTTGAGAGGAAGCTGAACAAGTTCCTAGCTCTGACTCAGGGAACCCGCACTGTGCTCCAGTACTCCCAGGCTTTCAATGGTCTGTGTTCTTATGCGGGTCATCATGCTGACTCCAGTGAAAAGAAGATGGAGAGGTTCCGTCGTGGCATCAATACCAAGCTCAAGGCCCAGTTGATCACTACACGAGTTGCCACATATGGTGAACTTGTGAACATTGCCATTGCCGAGGAAGATACCAACATGGTTCATAAGGCCGAGAAGAAAAGGAAGGCTCCTGCTGGACCTTCGGGTGGGCAACCTCCGAGATTCCGCTTGGTTCCACCGGCTGCACCGCAAGGACAGCAGAGAGCGCCTCAGGGTGGGCGTTGGGTTGCCAGGCCACCACAGCAGGGTGTGCCTTGTTTTCCTCCACCGCCGTAGCAGCAACAGGCGTCGAGGCAAAACCTGCAGCAGCCGCTTCATCCTGGAGGTGGCTACCAATGCTTCAAGTTTGGCAGTGGCAGCCATTTCATCAAGGACTGCCCACAGAACAAGCCTCAGAACCAGCGTCCTGGGAACCAGTAGAACAAGGGCAAGCAACAGCGCGTCCAAGTCAGGCAGGGAAGGCTCAACTACACCACCCTGGCTGACCTACCTGAGGGAGTACCTGACATGACTGGTACTTTTCCTATCCACAACCAACCAGCTGTGATATTGTTTGATTCCGGGGCAACACATAGTTTCATAAGCACAAGGTTTAATGCAAAATGTGGGTTAAAATCATATCACACCAAATCAGCATATGTGATATCAACAATGGGAGGTAAAATAGCATCCAACCAAGTCACTCGAAAAGTACCAATCAAGCTAGGTAGTAAAGTTTTTCCTACTGATCTAATTCTGCTTGGATTGGAAGGAATTGATATTGTTTTGGGGGCAAATTGGATGACTCAACATAAGGTCGTGCTAGATGTTGCCGAAAGGGTTGTGGAAATAAACTCGCGTACACATGGGCCTTGTGCACTTTATTTGCCACACCAAAAATGCGCCAATGCTTGTGCTTACACCATGGTAGAAACACAACTAAATGACATTCCGGTGGTATGTGAGTATGCCGATGTTTTTCCGGATGACTTACCTGGGATGCCGCCGGACAGGGACATTGAATTTGTAATTGAACTTCAACCTGGCACAACACCTATATCAAAGAGACCCTATAGAATGCCACCCAATGAATTGGCTGAATTAAAAATTCAACGCCAAGAATTGCTAGACAACGGTTTCATCCGTCCTAGTGTGTCACCATGGGGTTGTCCGGCTATTTTTGTGAAGAAGAAGGATCATTCTTTGAGGTTGTGTATTGACTACCGGCCTCTTAATGTGGTGACCATTAAAAACAAGTATCCCCTCCCCTGCATTGATGTCCTTTTTGATCAACTAGCAAGCGCCAGAGTGTTCTCCAAGATTGATCTTCGCTCTGGCTATCACCAAATAAAAATCCGTCCTTGTGGCATTCCCAAGACTGCCTTCTCTACCTGCTACGGACTTTATGAATACTTGGTCATGTCATTTGGGCTCACAAATGCCCCAGCCTACTTCATGTACCTCATGAATTCGGTTTTCATGTCCGAGCTGGACAAGTTTGTTGTGGTCTTTATTGATGACATCCTCATATATTCCAAGAATGAGGAAGAGCATGCCGAGCACCTTTGCATTGTTCTTCGAAGGTTGAGAGATCATCAACTCTATGCCAAGTTCTCCAAATGTGAATTCTAACTAGAAAGTGTGAAATTCTTGGGTCATACGGTTTCCAAGGATGGTATATCCGTGGATCCGACCAAGGTGCAAGAGGTGATGGATTGGCAGCCACCAACCTCTGTCCATGAGATTCGGAGTTCTCTGGGTCTAGCTGGTTATTATCGCCGCTTCATTCCGGATTTCTCTCGAATTGCTAAACCCATGACCGAACTCTTAAAGAAGGGGGTCCGATTTGAGTGGAGTGACAAATGTGAAGAAGCTTTCCACACTTTGGGAAAACATTTAACCTCAGCCCCAGTCTTAGCTCACCCCGACAGCACCAAACCCTATGATGTTTATTGTGATGCTTCAAGCACCGGACTCGGTTGTGTCCTTATGCAAGAGAACCGAGTCATTGCTTATGCTTCCCGAGCACTCCGGCCGCATGAGCAAAATTACCCTACTCATGATCTTGAGTTGGCAGCGGTCATTCGTGCTCTCAAGATTTTGAGACACTACCTGATGGGTGTTCGATGTAATATATACACTGATCACAAAAGCCTCAAATATGTCTTCACTCAGGCACACTTGAATATGAGGCAGAGAAGATGGTTGGAGTTGGCCAAGGACTATGATCTTAGTGTGCATTGTCACCCCGAGAAGGCTAATGTGGTTGCGGATGCACTAAGCCGCAAGGCTCGTTGTTACTGCCTTTCCGTGGAGTCCTATGCTGACACCTTGTGCCATGAAACGGCAAAGCTCAACTTGGAGATTGTTCCCCATGGGTACTTCAACCATATCTCTATTGAACCAACCTTGCACGATTAGATTGTTGTAGCCCAATTAAATGATGCAAGCATTAAAATCCTCAAAAGAAAATTGGAAAAAGGAAAGGCAAAATATAAATGTTTCCGGTTAGATGGGCAGGGAGTGATGTGGTTTGGACATCGGATAGTGGTGCCCAAGAACGCCGAACTCCAAAGGAAAATCATGGATGAAGCTCATCTTTCCAAATTTTCCATCCATCCCGGTAGTACCAAAATGCACCAAGACCTGAAACAAAACTTTTGGTGGACTAGGATGAAGCGGGAGATTGCCAAATATGTGTCGGAATGTGACACGTGTCAGCGGGTAAAGGCTAGCCACTTGAAGGTAGCAGGCACTCTTCAGCCTCTACCTATTCCCTCATGGAAGTGGGAAGATATAAGCATGGATTTCAGTGTTGGACTTCCCAGGACCCCTCAAGGGCATGACTCCATTTGGGTAATTGTGGACCGCCTCACAAAGACCGCACATTTTATTCCAGTCAATACCGCCTATACCGCTATGAAGTATGTTGAAATTTATTTGCAACGGATTGTTTGTTTACATGGGGTACCCAAGACGATAATTTCAGATCGTGGTACTCAATTTGTAGCACGCTTTTGGGAACATTTGCTACTATCCCTAGGCACAAAACTGATCCGTAGTTCAGCGTACCACCCTCAAACCGATGGGCAGACGGAAAGGGTAAATCAAATCCTAGAGGATAAGCTTCGAGCTTGTGTTATCCATTATGGGAAAAATTGGGAGAAATGTTTATATCTGGCTGAATTCTCTTATAACAACAGCTACCAAGAAAGTTTAAAAATGGCACCTTTCGAAGCCTTGTATGGGCCCTGACCTTGTAAAAGAAGCAGAAGAAAAGGTTAGGATCATCCTTGAAAACTTGAGAACCGCACAATCTTAGCAGAAGAGTTACTTTGATCAAAGACGGAAGCCCCTTCAGTTCGAAGTCGGTGATCATGTGTATCTCAAGGTCTCCCCGACCAAGGGTGTGCAAAGGTTTGGGTTGAAAGGAAAACTTGCACCTCGCTATATTGGTCCATATGAAATCACTCAACAATGTGGACTGGTTGCGGACCGTGTGAAGCTTCCCGAGAAGCTCTCCGTCGTGCACAACGTTTTCCATGTCTGCCAACTCAAAAAGTGACTTCGTGTTTCGACAGAGGTTGTTGAGCAAGAAGAACTCTCGGTTGAGCCGGATCTTTCTTATGATGAGCATCCTATCAAGATCCTCGATGAGAAAGAGAGAAAGACACGAAGAAGAGAAGTTAAAATGTACAAAATTCAGTGGAGTCATCACTCCGAGGATGAAGCCACATGGGAAACCGAAGAGTATGTTAAAAAGAACTTCCCCGACATCCCTCCTAAGACCAAGGTACCTCTTTCCCTACCATGTCACTAAGCACACTCGAATCTCGGGGCGAGATTCCTTTTAAGGGGGTAGGCTGTGACATCCCTGATGGTTAGGACCTTAAAAATACACTAAAATCAGGGTTAAAGGACAGCAATGGTCTTAGCACACTTAAGTTGCTTTTAAATTCGAGTTTGAAATTCAATTTGGCTAAATCTACACCCGACTGAGATCTAAAAATTTCTTAGTAAACTTGAAAATCTCCAAAAATAAAAGTTTTTTCATCACAAATAAAGCCTAGTTACTGTTTGGAACTTTTTGAAATTTTGTAGTTAAGCCCCTCAAAAACCCTAAAAACCATGAAGAGCACCTTTTCAAAAATGGCTTGTTTGAGCTTGAAAGATTTGAAATTTCAGGTTCACCCCAAAAAGAAAGTTGTGTCCCACAATTCAAACACCAACTTTTGTGTTTGCACTTTTTGAAGTTTAGTTCAAATTTTTGGAGTTTGGCACAGTTGACTCGGGAAGCTCCACGATCGTCCCGACAGCCGGCCCGGCCGCTCTGTTCCAGGCCACCGCAGCGGCGCCACATGGCCGGCGAGCGGCGGCGACCTCGACTGCCCGGCCAAGCCCTCGAAGACGATGTCCCGGCTTCCCGCGCACGCGTCTGACCGCTCGCTAAGTCCTGTCTCGCACCGCGCACGCCAAGCTCGCCTCGTCACGCCAGCCCTCATCATGCCTCGCAGAGTGCCGCCATTGGCCACTGCAGCACGCGCCTGCCCGAGCTCCCCCGCGAACCGGCCAGTTCTCCAATCACGCGCCCAAAGCTCATCAAAGCATCCCTTGCCTGCCGCGCACGATCCTCGACCGCCAACCCGCTCGCTCGCTTGGCCCAAAGCTCGCAGGCGAATTCATGGCAGCCTATGCGCCAAGTCCACGCGCACGCAAGCCCCAAGCTACTCCCCTGCCGTAGCGAGCCTCCCTCCACCTCCTCTGGCCTCTGTTGTGCCTCCTCTACCTCCTCTATAAAGAGGGAAGCTTCTCGTGCGCTGCACGACACCAAACCACCTCGCCGGAGCACCATTGCCGCCGCCAAGCTCCCCTCTCCGTTGACCGCCCGCTCTGACCTAGCAGCCGCTACACCGATGCCAGTTGAGCTTCCTCGGCCCTCAGTGAAGCTCGCAGGCCATTTCCCCCACCCCGAGCGCCACCCCACCTCACCGGCATTGAAGCAGAGCAGCAGAGCTCCACCGCCCGTCGTCGCCGAGCCTCGTCGCTGTTTCCCCTACCCCATCTCCGCCTCAAATCGACGCGCGGTGAGCCCCTCGTCGTTTCCCCCCACTTCCCCCGCACTAGTTCGCCGCCTACTCGCCGGAATCCGGTCGCCGGCGAGCCAAGGGACCTAGATGTGTTCCCCATTTAGTTCTAGGGTCCTCCATGAAAGTTTCAGGGACTTGTTTGCAAGGCTTTAAAAAGTCTAGGCTCCCCTGCGCAAAAAGATTCTTTAAACCTAAATTTATTTTCTGAGATTTTGTAAAATCTGTTAAAAATCGTAGAAAAATGTAGAAAAATACTCGCTGGACTTGCGCGATTGTAAACTCCAATCTCATGTCTGCATGTATACACTTTTGATGAATAGTTTTTGAATTAAAATTCAAAATTAGTTTTTAGAGTTTTGTGCACCATTTCAAATCCTGGACTCTTTTGTAGCTGAACTTTGGATATGTTGCTTGTGTGGTCTGTAGAAGCTTTGTGTCCAAAGGAGACCTAAAAATATGGCTTGTAACTTCAGTTATGATTTATTTTGTGATTTCTGTTCTAGCTCGGTTCTGTATTTATTAAACATAATTCGTACAGCCAAAAATCATCAACTTTCACCAGAGGCGTAGAAACTTGTTGGCACATGTTGGAAAAATGCTAAACTTAATTGTAGACTCTGTTTAGCCTAGCAAATAAATAGGTGCTGGTTTTCGGATAGAAAATTATTGAGGGCTGTCCAAGTGTTATTTTTAGCCACCCCTTGGTCAGAGCCTTTCTTTTACTCATGTCTAGATCTAGTAGAGAAATCTTCTATTTTGGAAGTAGTTTTGATTTTATATGAATTAATCTTGTTTCTTTGAGCAGCAACTTGCACTATTTTTAATAAATTCTGTGTAGCTCGGTTTTAGCTAAATTTTGGAGCGAGCCTAGTTCTTATACTCCAGTAGCTGTCATAAAGTTTGTGGATAAAAAGGATGAACAGAAACAGAGAAACAAAAATGAGAAGGAACTGGAGTGAATTGAGTTTTATAAAAAGAAATAGATCACTTTTTATAATTGAAGTAAATAGGGTGCATGTGAAGTTGAAATTCCAGAACTACGCACTTGTATAAAAATAATGGTTTGAATCGTTTTATATGTGTACACAATCACCGTCATAAAGGCATAAAACTTACACCACACACCTTCTCTAATTTGTGAAGAAAATAATAGCTCACTAGTATGTCTAGGTGAATACTGTGACATCTCTGATGTCAAATTAGTTAAAAAGAGCAATTAAAACCAATGCAACAGGAATTTATGGTTGAAATTCAAAATTCATCAAAAATTCAAATTTTAATTCAAAAACAGGGGTTGTTTGGCACCAACTGAAAACTCGAGATTGTTGTACTAAACTTGAAAATCTCCAAAAATAAAAGTTGTTTGTTTTCACAAATAAACCCTAGTCTCTATTTGGAACTCTGGAAAATTTTGCAGTTTAGCCCCTCAAAAACTCAAATTACCATTCTGGGCACCTTTTTTGTTTTTGGGTTGTTTGAGCTTGAAAAACTTCGAATTTCAAGTTCATCCCAAAAATAAAGTTGTGTCCCATCTTCCAAACTACAACTTTTATTTTTACACTTTTTCAAGTTCAGTTCAAATTTTTGGAGAAAAATTCGAATTTGAAACGGAGCTCCGCGGGCAAGGAACAGTGCCCCTGGCGCGCGCTGACGCCGGCCGGAGCTCGGCCGCCACGTGGCCGGCGAGCGGCGCAGGCAGCGCTGACCTGGCCAAGCCGCGGCGGACGCTGGCGCTTGTCGTCTAGCTTCTGTCCGGCCACTCCCGAGCCGTCACTTCGCAGCCGTCGCCTCTCCTCGCCTCGCGCCGCGGACGCCATCATGGCGGTCTCGCGCCGCCGCGGTCGTGCGCGCGCTCGCGCCGCGCCGAGCGCACTGCAGGCGGTAGAAGCCGTCCGCGTCGCGCCAAAGCCTCTGCTGAGGATCTCCACTTCATCACGCTAGGATCGTTGACGCCCAACCGCGCGGGAGCGCTCTGTTCGAGCTCGCCGCGCCATCAATGGCGACCGCGACAGCTACCCACGCGCACGCGCGCTCCCGAGGCCTCACTGTGCCACTTTCGCGTGCCCTAGCCTCCCACCGAGCCTCCCTCTCACTTCACTCGCTCGCTCACTGCTTCAGTCCAGCTCCTCGCGCGTTCCCCCATCTTCTTCCTCCTCGCGACGCGCAAACCGAACCCAAGCTCTCCGAGAAATTCCCCGTCCACGCTCCACCATTCCCAAATCCATCCCGCACGGAGCTAGCCCACATCACCAGCTCCAAAACCCCCAACTTTCCCCAAGCGATTGTCCCTTCTCCGGCTCGAATTTTCGATTTCCTCCAAATCGCGAATTCCGGCCACCAAAGCACCCGCACGACGAGCCCCTACTCCGAGCTGTCCCCGAGCTTCCCCGAGCACGCCATTGGCTTCCCCGAGCTCCACTGGTGCTCAAGGACCCCTCAGCCCTCCGCGAACGACCCCGAGCTCGCCGGCGTAGAAGCCGCGGCGGCCGCGCCGCCACCTCCTCGTTGCCGGCGCAACTCCGACCACCCCCGGCCTCCAAACCGTCCTCAAACGACTCGTGGTGAGCCCAGGAACTTTTTCCCCCACTTCCCCGAGCCCAGTTCGCCGTAGTTTGGCCGGCGCAACTCCGGCGAGGTCCCAGGGGCCTTTCTTCGTCGTCTACCTTTGTCTAGGGGCCTCTGTGCAAAGTTCTAGGACTTGTTCGCGAAGTTTTGAAGTTCTAGGGTTCTCTGCGTAAAAAGATTCTTAAGCCTAGGTTTGATTTTTCCCGAATCTTGTAAAATCCATTAAAAATCGTACAAAAATTGGAAAAATGCACAAAAATACTCTCCGGGTTCGTGAGAGTCTAAACTACAATCTCTATTAGACATGTTTGTACTTTGATGAACTGTTTTTGAATTAAAATTCAAACTATGAAAATTGAAAGTTGTGCACCATTTCAAATCCAGAGCTCCGCTGGGGTTGAGCTTTGGATATGTTGGGTATAGTGACTTTGGACAGCTTGTGTCCAAAGGGGACCTAAAAATATGAACTGTAGCTCCAGTTATGAATTAAATTGTATTTCCTGTCTTTCTGCAGTGCAGAAATCATTAAAAATTGTGCAGTGAAAAATCACCATTTTGCTCCAGGGGACTAAAAACTTGTTAGCACACATGTTAAAAATGAAAAACTGAATTTTTGCTCTGTTTAGATTAGCAAATAAATAAATATGTGTTTTTGGATAGAAAAATATTGAGGATTACCCAAGGGTTATTTTGAGCCACCACTTGGCCAGAGCCCTCCTCATGCTTATGCCTAGCTTTGGTAGGAAAATCTCCTGAAATGGATGAATTTTCAATTTATTATGCATTTATTTCACTTTCTGCAGTTAGCTGTTTGTATATTTTTAATAAATTATGTGTAGCTCAGAATTAGCTAAATTTTGGAGTGAGCTTAGCTCTTATACTCCAGTAGCTGTCATAAAGTTTATAGCTAAAAATGATGAACAGAAATGGAGAAACAAAAATGAGAAGGAATCTAGATGGAAATTGATTAATATAAAAGAATAAACCTTTTTGGTTAATTAGTTAAAATAAAATGGGTAGAATCTGAAATTCCAGAACAAGCACCCAACTTTGAGAAGAAATAAAAAGAAATCTTTTATATATGTACACAATCACCATCGAAATCAATAAAACTTTTCCCACACATACACCTTGTTTTTGTGAAGCAAATAGAAATGCCTAAGCATGTCTAGGTGAATATGGCCTGCAAGGCCTTAGTTTTAGACTCAAGGCAGCCGCCTTAAAATATGCATCTCATGTAGAAGGCGCTATCCCGGACGGCAACTACACCCTCATCCCCGCAGACGAGGAAGGAGTCCCGGAGCACGGTGCCGGTGAAGAAGTGACCAACCCGGAGGCTAACCCCCAGTCCGAGCAGGAAGGCAAGCCCCGGAGCATAACCTAACTTTACCAAATTATGCACTTTGAATTCTTTATGTTTGTGCATTTACGTTTCAAGGAGTTGATTGAATACCGTAGCTGCAAATTTCCTAGTACCTATGACTTGCAATACTAGTATGGAAGGGATCGATAGAGCATTGCTATAGGTCCGTTACAAGTCGAGTGATTTCCTGTCACTCGCGAGACATAGGAATTGCTTGTCTTTACTTATGTTGGAATCATAAGGATTGACGGGCGGGATGATAGATGTAGATCTCCCGTCCGTGTATGATAATTGATTAAGGTCGGAAGGTGTGGATGCGTGTGTCAAGTTTTTGAACGTACCACATGCATGCCGATGTATGGGGATCGGTAAGCCCGGTACCAGATTGAAGCAGCTAGGGCCGATAGCCATCTCTCCTTGGAAACTTTGTTTTCCCCTGCCGTACACTTGTGGATATATGCGTGAGACTGTGAGTGAAGCAGTAAACCTTTATCCTAAGGAAATGGACCCGGTTCCGAATTGTGGATCGATGGGAAAGGTTGGGAAATGCTTGTACCTTTTATCGCAAGCAGAGTATCCGTGTGTGTTGGGTCTCCCCTGGCCAGGTAGCAGAAATTCGGTTCGAACTGTCCGCTTCTCGCGGTTAATGAGACTGCTTGACCGCCATGCTACATCGAGTAACAAGTGGAATTCTGAGATATATGAACTTGTTCTATGAAGTAATTTGTATTGTACTACTTGTATGCTTAGAAAGGATGCTAATTTAGAATGGTTAAATTAACTAGAATATGATGCTAAAACTTGAAAGCAAGGATCCACCTTTAGTTGCTTTTTGGCAAACAAACCCACCAGCCAAAAGCCTCTCATGGTCTAGGTGTCGGTGATGTAGTTTTCACCCGACGGGTAAGCCTTGCTGTGTATTAGTATACTCAGCCTTGCTTGTGGCATTATTTTACAGGTATACTTTTGGATGTGGATGCTATGACTTGGCCTGCCCAGGTTCCACCTGGCTGGCACATCGAATGGGTCCCGTCCTCTGCCGAGGATCGGGAGGAGTAGCTTCGTGGCAGGCTTCAGCACTGAGTTATTTGTATCGTCGTTAGATTGTTTTCTTCCGCTGCAATGAACTCTAAATTCAGTTGTTATGAATTTTTATTCCGCTGCAAGACTTTGTACTCTGATTTAAATTTGAACTCGGTTTGTAATAACTGTGATATCTTTGTGTGTAAGTTAATTTGTGGAATGTTGTAATCTCTGGAACTCACCTTCGTGTGGGCATGCTGTTGTTTCGATCGAGAAAAGTACGTGGTTTAATCGGTTTTAATCCGACGGCGCTCCAGCTTATTCCGGATTAAGTGCCTGACTACGTGATTAGTGGTCCCAAGGTACTTAACTTGGAATAATTTTGGAGTGGTCCGCCACAAATATGGCCTTCAAGGCCTTGCCTTTAGATCATATTGGGCAGCCGCATTGAAGTTGTGCATCTCATGTAGAAGGCGCTCTCGCTAACGGCACGCACAATCTCATCCCCGCCAACGAAGAAGAAGCTCCCGAAGGTGGTGCCGACGTCATCGTGATTGACCCGAAGTCTGACACCAGCGTAGCTCAAGAAGGCAAGCCCCAGAGCATAACCTAGCTTTAAATGATGCAACTATGAATTATTTATGCTTGTGCATTTACGTTTCGAGGAGTTGTTTTGAACACCCTAGTTGCATGATTCTAGTACCTATGTCTTGGAATACAAGTTGAGTGATTTCCTGTCACTCACGAGATATAGGAGTTGCTTGTCTTTACTTTTGTTGGAATCATAAGGATGGACGGGTGGGATGGTATGTGTAGATCTCCCGTCCGTGTATGATAATTGGATTAAGGTCGAAACGTGTGGTTCTGTGTGTCAAGTTTTTGAACGTACCACGCACATGCCGACCTATGGGAATCGGTAAGCCCGGTACCAGATTGAAACAGCTAGGACCGACAGCCATCTCTCCTTGGAAACATTTTGTTTCCCTTGCCGTACACATGTGGGTATATGCGTGATGCCGTGAGTGAAGCGGTAAACCTTTATCCTAAGAGAGTGGACCCGGCGCCGAATTGTGGATTGATGGGAAAGGTTGGGAAGTGCTTGTACCTTTTATCGCAAGCATTATCCGTGTGTGTTGGGTTTCCCTGGCCAGGTAGTGAAATTCGGTTCGAACTGTCCACTTCTCGTGGTTAATGAGACTGCTTGACCGCTGTGCTACATTGAGTAACAAGTGGAACTATGAGGATGATGAACTTGTTGTATGTACTAAATTGTATTGCACCACTTGTATGCTTAGAGAGGATGCTAATCTAGAATGATTAACATTATTAGGATTTGATGCTAAAATCATGAAAATAAGGATCCACTCTTAGTACCTTTCTAGCAAAACAAACCCACCAGCCAAAAGCCTCTCATGTCCAGAAGTCGGTGATGTAGTTTTCACCCAACGGGTAAGCCTTGCTGAGTATTAGTATACTCAGCCTTGCTTGTGGCTATTTATTTCAGGCACTGCTTTGGATGAGGCGGTGAATTCCGTCGCTTGGCCAGCCCAGGTTCCTCCTGGCTGGCATGTCGAGTGGGTTCCGTCCTCTTCCGAGGATCAGGAGGAGTAGCACCATGGCCGGCTTCATTGTGGTGTTGCTATGTATCGTCGTTAGTTTATTTCCGCTGCATTGAACTCTCGCACTTTTATTCAAAATTCAGAATTGGTTTGTAATAACTTGATGAGATTATTTATGTAAGTTGAACTTGTGGAATGTTGTAATTTCTGGGACTCACCTTCATGTGGGCCGCGTGTGTTGTTTCGATCGTGAAAGTACGTGGTTAATCAGGTATAATCCGACGGCGCTCCAGCTTATTCCGGATTAAGTGCCTGACTACTTGATTAGTGGTCCGTGGGTACTTAACTTGGAATAATTTTGGAGTGGTCCGCCACACCGAGTCCATCCTACAGATGAGCAATAGAGTGTACTCATCAAATGTGGATTCGTTAGATATATGCAAGCAAATCTTGTTGTGGATATAATAGACAAGATGGAGAAGAGAAAAGCTACATTGACTGACAAGAGAGAAGAGGGGCTCACGAGCCAGAGCTGCAGCCGGCGGCGGACGACGCCCTGCGCGCGAATCCCCAGCCTGCGGCGTGGCGGCAGGAGGCCGCCATTCTCCTGGCACCGCGGCGGCGGTGGAGAGGCGCTGTAGGGCCCTGCTCCCCTCCAGCCCCTGCCCCCTCCAGGCACAGCGGCGCCGCCCTCCCTGCTCCCCTCCAGGCGGCGGTGGTAGGAGCTCTCTCCCCTCCAGGCGCGGCCCAGGCGCGGTGGTGGCGCGGCAGCGGTACGGCGTCGCGCGTCGGAGAGGATGAGCGGCATCGTGACTCTGCTCGATCCGATCTGGGAGTGAAGGAGAGAGAGAGGGGTAGGGGTAGATTTGGTATTTCCCTAGGTGGGTCCCACTTGTCAGGTGTCTAAATCTGTTAACTCCTAACAGATTATGGATGGAATGGTATGCACGTAAAAAAAAGTTCGAGCCATGGTATACACGTGCCTACGAACTTTCTAGTGGTATAGGCGTAACTGGCAACTTTTATAATGGTATAGGCGTAAAAGACTCGCGGGGGAGGGGGTGACACGGCGAGGCGGAGGGACCGACGCTGGACTGGACGAGGAGACCCGTGGGTGGATTGGGAATTATTTTTACAGCGTGTTTCGTTAAAAAAAAGAGTAAAGTGCCGAGTTGCCTCATTGTTTCATTTTGGTCCAACAAGTTGTAAACGTTGCACACACATGCATGAAGTTGAATCATTGTATTATTTTGGTGCAACAAGTTGTAAACGTTGCACACACATGAATAAAGTTGCATCGTTTTAAGATTTTGGTTCAATAAGTTGCAAATACTAAGCATCGATTCAGGCAGTTACTTTAATATCATGACAATTGAATAGAATTTTTATAGGCTATGTAGGTACACAATACGATGTAAGCATGGTTTATGTCAATTTTATGTTTTACACCCTTATGTTTTTACATCATGCGCTTATACCCTTCCAAATCCTCATTAGCATGGCACACCAACGAAATACGGATTAATGTACATTGGATTATATATGCACATCGTGAACTAATTGTATGGTGGGTGCAATATTTGCAATTTGTTGGACCAAAATGATACAAAGATGCAACTTCATACATGTGTTTTCATCGTTTACGACTTGTTGGACCAAAATGATACAATGATGCAACTTCATGCATGTGTGCAGCGTTTACAACTTGTTAGACCCAAATGAAACAATGAAGCAACTTCATGTTTGGTGGATGCATTTTACTCTAAAAAACACCAATCGAATTTTAAAATTTCTATGAAATTTATTAGCTACGATTTCAAATACCAAATATGTTTTTTGTGAAATTCAATACCAAAATATCCGTACGCAGCTATTCATCTAGAGACACAAAACTTTTACAACTTTTATAAAATTTAGGTATGGTTTGGAATATTGCATTTAGCGCGAAAGTAAAGAAATTTCATAAAATCCAAACTTAGCATAAAGGTAAATTATAATAATTTTATTATGTATAAAGATCTGTATATGTTAGAGCAACCCCAACAGCTGCTCTAAAACTCGCGTGTATATCCAGTTTTAAAGATCCTATAAGTCACACTTTTAAAGATTCAAAGGTTTGTGCTGTAGCCGCTGCTGTAAATTCGATGGTGCATATTTCTCATTCACTTTGAGGCATTTCATCAAGCATGTTAACTTCATCGTTGCGGCGACCGAGGAGGACCTTAGCGAAGCTGCCAGTGTCGTCGTCGTTGCGGCGGGCGAGGAGGAGCTTGGTGAAATTGCTAGTGGCGTCGTCGCCACGGTGACCGAGGAGCTTTGCGAAGTTGCTGGCGGCGTTGTCGGCCGAGGAGGAGGGTGGCGAAGCTGGTGACGTCGTAGAGCGTGACGAACCTAGCGGCGAGCACGACGACTGCATTTCCCTTCACGGTAAGGGAGACGAGGACCTCGTTGAGGCATTGAGGAGGCCACTTGGGTGACAACTTGGCCGGTGAGGAACTCGGGCGGCGGTGGCGTGCAGCAAGAGCCACAGGCGGGAAGAAAAAGGTGTTCCCGCCAAGGCCAAATGGAGATAAAGTAGCGGATACAACACCTCTATTTGTGCTGTAAATATGATGCGCAGATGGAGAGATTTAAAGCATCCCTAAAAATTTATAAAGCACGGGTTCGTTTTACAGGTGCTGCTGGAGTGGTCTGGTGCTGTATCTGCTCCAATTTTACAGCACAGGGCCATTATAAAGCAGCTGCTGGACTTGCTCTTATATATAACGACTAGGTAAAGGCTCGTGCTTTGCTACGGACAATAAGTTTGGTTTTTGTCGGAATGCTATAACCTTAAGATGAACCAAAAAATAATTCCCCAAATAATTGTAAGAACATAGTAAAATACTAATGGTTGTGGAAGAATAGCAACAAAACCATTGGCTCTGCCACATATATCAGCAACAAAATAGAATTTAAAGATGATGTATCATACAATCATACAATTAGCACAAAGTCTAAGTTAAAAATGGACATATTTTTCTCCACGGCGGCCACCTCTACTCCTCAAGGCAGTGCAGCACCATCATGCCACCTCTATTTCTTTTTTCTTTTAGTTTGATCCGGTGTTTGTACATGATGTCATGTTAGTTCTCGGGTTGGACCCACGTATCGAAACATTTTCATGCACCAAATTCAAATATTCGTGGGATGTATGATAACCTCAGGGAAAGTTAAAAAAATGATTAGCGGCAACTTATCTGTATAATATAAGCACTTAGAGCATCTCCAATAGTGCCCAAGAAAATTAGTCCCAAAACGTTGTTTTTAGAAACTTGGTAAAAATTATTGGGAGTGAAAAAAGCATCCTTCTCTGACAGTTTCTAATAATTAATTTCAAAATAGTTAAATGTTAGGTTTGGGAGTGCAGAGCCCACTATTTTTGAAAGTTTGGAAAAAATAGCCAACGGTTTAGGTCACTATTGGAGCAAGAGTTTTTTCATTGATCCGAAAACAAGATTTTAGGAACCTATTTTGGACACTGTTGGAGATACACTTAGTAGTGTGCGAACCTCTTATAGATGATACTTTTTCACATATGTTCCACTCCACTGTGCTTGGAATGCTTATTTGTCTTGTCTGGTTTTGAGTTTTTTTTTGTCCTGCCAGACCGAGGTGCAAATCATTGTTCTCTTTCTTTGCGCCTCCTCCACCAACCTAAGAAATGCCATCACGCTAACCCTGTTTCCTTTCCCTACAAATCGTTTGTATATGAGCAATAACAGAAGCACTATTTAAAATTACACTGCTTACTAAGTAGTAGCAGAAGCACTATGCACTTGATGATTATTTCCAAATAAAAAATAGTCACATAGATTTTTTTTGAAATAATATATCTCATTTACTATACCAATCTAACTTCAAGAAGGCTACTTAGAACGCTTAAACTGCACAAAGTCAAAGCAATGATGACAGACTACAATTCAGTTGGATGATAACCGAAGAATATTGTCACATTGGTATAGAAAATGGTTAATTGGATAGGCGTCATTACAACTCTTTCGTTCTTTTGGCGTGCTATTACTTCTCAACTAATAGGAAGGAGGCCATTATAATTTTCCATCGATTTGAGATATGCCACTATGTACGTCTGAAACACCCCTGGATCATAAAGCTCAAGATGTCGCTAAACACGCTTCCCACAAGCTGAAGTATAAAGTCAACAGCTTAAACCCAAAAATAGAAAAAAGCGTGGAAGCAACAACATAAATAACATTGCAAAAACATCATAAATACCAACTTAAATACAGACAAATAGGAAATATCATCCACATTGAATCTTATGGTGCCAAGAAAAGGGACACAACAAGGTCTTATATGAAACATTACAACAAAACAATGTTGTTCATTGATATTATATAAAAACAAGTTGTCCAAGGTGTGATGATGTGTAGCTAATCCCAACCCTCCAAGCAAAGCATCCACTCAAGCACCTAGAAAGATAACGAGGGTGAGAATAAATCTCAGCAAGCAAACTGCTTTAACAAGTTATTTAAACCACATGTTCATTAGACAACAATTTAGTAAGGGATATAAAGCATTTAAGATATCCAACTCATATGAAATAAATTAAACACACCAGAATCACTAAAATATAATTATATAAAATCTTATATCCACCGATATGAAATAAATGTGAATTATAAACCTCATGTCCATAAAGACTTTAATATGCAAGTCACGAATAATGCAATTGCAATGCATATGTCATGTCCACTGTCTCCAAGTCCGAGCAGCAGCGTGCCCAGGTGCAATGTTAGCATATTTCGCATGTCGCAAGAAACTTCTAGCCTTCGAAGCAGCAGTACTACCCCTTCACGTCAATTTATCAGCCAGCTCCAATGCTCGCGGGCCCGAATTATCAAGCTCTCCTAGCTCCACCACCCACAACTTCGCAGTCGAGGAAGGTGCCCCATATAACCCCGACAATTATCAGCTTGTCTCGAAGCCAAAGCAAGAAGCTGAAACTTCGAACCAGCCGGAACAGAAGGAACTTCACCCTCATGTAATCAACACAATCTCGGGAGGCTCAAACGAGCCAGAACGCACTTCCAAGCATCAGCGAAGGGAAGACTTTAGAAATGTTAATCAAATTTGCAAAGGGAAAGTGTTTAAGACCGCATGGTCTCATGTCCCGATTACCTTCACAGAAAGTGACATTAAGTTGCTCCGACATCCCCACAATGACCCGATGGTCATAAGAGCAAACATTGGGAAAAAAACTCGCTGCGTCTATTGGGCAGTGACATTGGGAGGATCTTGGTGGATAATGGAAGTTCGGCGGACATCATCACTTGGCATTGCTTTTACACAGATGGGTTTCAATGAGAAAGACCTTCGCAAGGCTGAACACCCCCTCTACGGGTTCGTGGGAAAGAGAGTCCAAGCTTTGGGCAAACAAGAGCTAAACATAACATTTGGCGAAGGCCAGACTAGACGCATGGAACTCATCACCTTTGACATTGTCGACATCGAGTACCCCTACAATGTAATCTTCGGTAGAACCACCTTGAACAAGTTCTCGGCCGTCATACACCAAGACTATCTCTGCATGAAAATCCCTTCGGCTGGGGGAGTTATCTCGATTCACGAAGACCAACGAGAAGCAAAAAGATCTAAGGCCAATTTTTCCTATGAAGATCATCACGTTCACATCATAGAGCCCGAAGAACCCGAGCTCGCATCAAGCGTCTCAGCACCACCGAAGCCCATGCCAGACGAGAGATTAAAGCCTTTCGTCCACTCCAAGATAGTACCTCTTCACGAAGGTAACCCAGAAAAAACTGTGATTACGGGCAAAGACTTGTATCTTCTAGAAGAACTTGAACTGATGGCTTGTTTGAGGGAGCACGGAGACGTTTTTGCTTGGTCCCCGAATGACATGCAGGGCATCAACAGGGAAACAATTGAACACACCCTTCGCTTAGACCCGAAGGTAAAACCAAGAAGGCAAAAGCTTCATCCGATGCCAGACGAACGAAAAGCAGCTTGCAATGCCGAAGTGCAGAAGTTGCTAGACGCCAAAGTCATCAGACCCGTCAAGTTCGCCGAATGGCTCTCAAATGTTGTAATGGTGCCCAAGAAAAATGACAAGTGGAGAATGTGCATTGATTTCACAATACTGAACAAAGCCTGCCCGAAGTACAACTACCACATGTCGCGCATCGACACACTTGTGGATCAGGCCGCAGGATGCGACATGCTCAACCTCCTTGATTGCTTCTCAGGCTACCACCAGGTGCGAATGAAGCAGTTAGACGAAGAAAAGACGAGCTTCATAACCCCCTCGAGCGTATACTGCTTTGTCATGATGCCCGAAGGGCTAAAAAATGTCGGGTCCACCATCAATAGAGCAATTGACGAGGTCCTCGAAACTCAAAAGGGCAGAAACATTTCTGCCTACGTCGATGACTTCGTAGTAATTAGGAAGAAGAAAGAAGACCATGTCAAGGACCTCAAAGAGACCTTCGCCAGCCTGCGAAAGCACGGGCTCAAACTCAATCCTAAGAAGTGCACCTTCGGTGTAACAAAGGGAAAACTGCGTGGATGTCTCATCTCACAGGAAGGCATTGAGGCCAACCTAGAGAAGGTGGTAGCCATCCAGAACATGCAGCCTCCTCATTCCAAAAAAGAAGTGTAGAAGCTTGCGGGTAGAATCGCATTCTTGAATTGATTCATCTCAAAGTTGGCAGAGAAAAGTCTACCTTTTTCCATGGTGCTCCGAAGTGGAAATGTAGACTGGGGACAGAATCAACAACAGGCCTTTGAAGAGCTCAAACAATACTTGCAACATCAGACCGCCTTGGCCTGTCCAACTCTGGGCGCAAGCCTGTTATTATACATCGCAGCTTCGCAGTTCGCTGTAAGCGGAGTCCTCGTGGAAGAGCAGCAAGCCAAAGGAGGTCCTAGGCAGGTCCCAATATACTTCGTCCCTGAAGCACTTTCGGGATCAAAGCTATTGTACTCAGAAATGGAAAGGCTGATTTACGCAGTGATAATGGCAAAGAGAAAGCTCAGGCAATACTTCGAAGCCCACAAAGTCATTGTGTCAACCTTGCTACCAATCAAGGATGTGGTCCGAAACAGAGAGTTCTTGCCCAGAATCACGAGGTGGGCAGCGAAACTAGCCGAGTATACCATCGACTTCGTCCCAAGGTCTACCATCAAACAGAATGGACTCCAACTGAGGAAGAAAATCCCGCACCAATTTCTACCGAAGTATGGGAAATACAGTGTGACGGGGCATATTGCAATAAGGGAGCCGACGCCTCAGCAGTCATCACAACCCCTTCAGGCATGAAATTACGGTATGCCATCAGGCTCGACCGTGAAGGTCACACCAACAATACTGCCAAATACGAGGGTCTGCACTTAGGCCTTCGTAAAGCAAAAGCCCTCGGGGCACGACGATTTATCGTCAACACTGATTCTGAGCTCATCGCCGGCCACACTGACAAAACCTACAAGGCCCAAAAACCAGAGCTCGCTGAGTACTTGGCAGCAGTCAAATCAATGGAGAAACATTTCTTCGGGTTATCGATCAAGGCATTCAACAAGCTTCACAATAAAGAGGCAGGTGAACTGGCGAAGGCTGCGACAAACCTGAGTCCCTTACCCTCGGACATTTTCGACAAGGTGATAAGGGCAGCACCAACAAGCTCCTCGGAGCAGCAAGTCTGCTACCTCAACGCAATTCATAGTGAAGATTGGAGGGCACCAATCACAACTTTCATCAAGGGGCACTTCGAGCCTATTGGTAGCAAAGAGGAAAAGCGCATGGCGGCAATAGCATGCAACTACTGCATCATCGAAGGCCAACTCTATCGTAGCGGGGTCTACGCACCTCTGCTCAAGTGTATATCAATACCCGAGGGTTAAGGTTTGCTACAGCAGATCCACAGTGGCATGTGCTCTTTACATATGAGAACAAGGATAGTTGTAGCGAAGGCTTTTCGGCAGGGTTTCTACTGGCCTTCGACGGTAACTGACGCCAATAACCTGGTTCGCACGTGCGTCAACTGTAGAAAGCATGCTCCTTACAAGCATCTCCCGACCAACGAAGTGCAGCTGATACCACCTATTTGGCCCATTGCGTGATGGGGAATGGAATTGTCAGCCAACTGCCGAAGACTAGAGGAAACAATGCCTTTGCAGTGGTGGCCGTTGAATACTTCTCCAAGTGGATCGAAGCGAAGCCAATCCAAGTCATAAATGCAGCCTCTGTTCAAAAGTTTTTTTGGCAGAATATTGTTTGTCGATTCCATGTCCCAAGAGAACTCATAGTGGACAATGCATCGCAGTTTGACAGCTATTCATTTCGAAGCTTCTCCGAACAGTTGGGCACGAAGCTATGCTTTGCGTTAGTTTACCACTCCCAGTCCAATGGAGCCGTGGAGAAGGCCAACGAACTCATTTTCACAGGCATTGTAACACCCTAAAAATGCCCTTATTAAATTTAGTAAATTAAATTGGCTTTTTATGTTTTAGTGCTCATAATTAATGTAGGGAAATAAAACTCTTGAGAAATTAAAAACAGATATAAGGAATAGAAACATTTTTGTGCATTGCATGCTGGTGCATTTCTTTTGATTGTTGAATTCAATTTTATTTGAATTCAAATGAGTGTTTAAATTTGAAAAAGGAAGAAAAAAATAAAAGAAAAACTCTTTCCTCTCTCCTTTTCCTTCTCTTCTTTCGGCCCAACCCAGTTCTTTCTCTCCCTCTCTCTTTCTTTCTCACCGCGCCAGCCCTACAGAGCCCAACAGAACCCGCGCCCCTCTCTCTCTATCTCTCTCTCTGTGCGGCCGACAGGCGGGGCCCGCCTATCATCTTCCTCCTCCAGCCGCTGACGGCCGAGCCCGGGTCAGACCCGAGCTAGAGTCCGAGCCCGTCTCCGCGCCGCCTTCTCCCCTTGCTGGGCCCGCACGCCGAGGCCACCTTACGGCCCTATATAAGCGCCGCCTCTCCCTCGCTAGCCTCCTCCGAAATCCTAGCCTCCAAAGCTCCTGTGCTCGCAACGCCGCCGCAAACCCTAGTGTTTGCTGCGCCGCCGACGACTCGCTGTTCCATCGTCGCTCCGTCGTGAAGAACAAGCTCAGGAGCTTCGCAAGGTAGTAGGGAGCATGCCAAGCCCATTCTTCCTTTCTCTCTCGCTCTCTATCCCGTGCAATCTCTGGTCGGAGTGTTCTGCCTGCTGTCGCGCGCCTTTGCCATCACCTAACCCTCGACCACAACCCCCAAAACGAGTTCGCCTTCCCTCCCTCTTCCTCCCGAGCTAGTCGTGCGAGCTTTGGAGCTCTGTAGCGCCGGATTGGCTAACTCTGGTGAGTCGCCGGTGGAGCGCCGGCGCTTGCCGTGGATTCCGGCGACCCCAAGCCCCTGTTAGAGCCCAACCATCCGATTCGAAACCTACGGCTTAGATTAGATTCGGTTTAAAACCTGAACCTGTATAAACCCGGTCCACCATGGACCCGTGGACCGCAGTCTACGGCCGATCCACAGCACAGTAGCCTGTGACGTCAGCTAACATCAGCCTTCAGCCACTGCTGTGGCTTTTTTACAAAATAGCCCCTGCCTTTTCATAGAATCAATCCGCGGTCCAGATCTATTCAAAAATAATTGCACTTTAGTCATTTTTTAGTTTTAGCCCCTGACCTTTTGAAAAATAGTAGCCGCCGTCCTAAGTTGTAGTTTTACCATTTACCCTCGAGTTTTTATATGAAATTATGTTTCATGTCCCTGGTTTCTTTCAAAAACACCCCTGGAAGCCTAAAACTTTCACCAGCAAGCCCCTAAAACCCGTTTTAAGCGTAGTTTCTTCGTTTTAACTCCGATTTGAGTTATTTTCACGCTCACGTGTTCATAATAAAGCGTACAGTAATTCTAAAGCTTTTTTTCATCATTAGTTTATGTTTGTTGTACTGTTCTAATTAAATATCTTGTTGCATGTATGTGTGGATGCTTTTCTGGTGATTGGCGTGAGTAGTTGACGAGCCGTTCGAGTTCGCCAACGATCCCGTTCCCGAGGAGCGGGTGCAGCAGCAGTAGTTTGTTGAGGAAGGCAAGTATAAGACGGACAATCCTTGTTACCTATACACCATTTTATCATACATTCATATGCATGTGTCTAATTTGGTTATACACTAAGGATGTTCCTATTCTTTATCTTATTCCTTATTTACCCGGGTTTATGCATTATGGTTAGTATTAGGTACGCGCTGCAAACAACATTTATTTAATTGTTCATATTGAATTAATGGTTCACTTCAATGATGGTTAAAAGATGCTTTTTAGCAACATGGTTCGGTGAACTAGAGCATGTGCTTCGTGCTTTGTTCTGATGTCTCTATAAGGTTTGGTCTAGGGAGTTAGAGCATGTGCTCCGTGCTTTGTTCTAATGTCTCTCCGTAAGGTCTGGTTCTTAAAGCGGCAATCCAGGAACTTGTTCGCTGCTATTGGAACTATAATGGCTCTGGTCTTGGATAATTAGCTTGTACGTAGCTTGCATGTGGTTACCGAAAGGCGTATGTGGGGAGAATGAGTGAGAGTATAGTTTGATCCATCGAGGACGGATTGATCCATTGGCAATGTCTTGTTAGGCAAAGTCCTGTGTTGTAAGTGCCCGATGTATGGCAGCTTCACACGTTGCGATGATTGCGCTCTCGCTCTGGACGCCATTGACCTCCTCACATTGCGCCCTGAGCGTACGTCAATCTCGATGCCTGGGGTTATGCTGCCTATGTTGAACCAAAATGGCTAATGTACTTGTTAGGGTGTTTTGTGAAAGTCCTCGTAGTATAAGTTCTTTTGGATTTATGTGACCAGCGGGTAAAGGGCGATACCTCTACAGAGTGTTAATCTATCATGAGAGCCGTGGCTCACGGACACGAGCGGGCCTGAATCCTTTTTTATTAGAAGATGATGTAGTGGTTGATGTTGGTATATTCTATGATTACTTATACATTATAATTAATGGGTTTATAACTGAGATTCGACTCATATGTAGTAATTTTGTTGATAATAAAATGAAACAACTAAAAGTGCTAATGCAGTTTAACCGTGTCAAGCCTTTTGTTCTTGCATAACCCGTTTATGCTTGTTATGTAAGATGGTTTACTTACACTTGCAACTATTCAACAAAATCTCGGATGGGTAACAGATGAAGCATTGAATGATCAGTCGCATACTGAGTTTCTGGAGGATCTGCTGTACTTCTAGCGGTGTTTAACCAGTCAGTGTCCCTATGGACTTGAGGCTCTACTTAGTTAAGAAACGTTTAATAATAATAAGACTTCCATTGTGTTATTTGTGTAAGACTATGTCTTGTGTTAAACTCTGATGTAAACTATTTTATTCGAGCATTGTGTTCTCTGTGTTCCATATTTGTAATCTATATGTGTTCTGTGGACATCCTCGGCACACATATGGAAGCATTCGGGTTTCTTGGAAATTTTGGTGTTACAGGCATCAAGAAAAACATCACTAATCTGCCAAAAAGCAGGTGGGAAGATGAATTGCCAAAGGTTATATGGTCTCACAACACTTCAGAATCCGGTGCAATGAAGCAGGTGGGAAGATGAATTGCCAAAGGTTATATGGTCTCACAACACTTCAGAATCCGGTGCAATGAAGTTCTCTTCGTTCAGGCTGTTATATGGTGAGAAACCATGACACCATAAGAAATAAAACTGGGATCGCTCAGAACGGAAGACAAGGGCGAAGGGCAAGACATGGAGCCAACTCTCAACGCATCTCAAGAACTGAGAACGCAAGCCATTGCCAACTGCGAAGATTACCAAGACGAGACCCGAACATGGAAGAACAAGAAAATACAGTGATGCAGGGCTTGTCCGATCTTCTCGTGTGGGATCGTGGGGGGATAACTTGACCCGTGCAACCTGACAAAATGAGGCACCAATAGCTGCTCGAAACCACCTATGACACGAATTTCGCCCAACCACATAATTTGGTCATTGCCATACCTGAACCACGCAAAGGTGGCGATGCTCTTGCAAATTCCAAGGAAAACACAAGAATAGATGGTAGAGAACACTCCCAATCCTCAAGGGGACAACAATGGCATAACCATAAGGACAAGAGCACTTGGCTTCTCTATTTTCTTATCTCAAATTTGTGGTTAGGGTTTCCACCAGGCATATTATACTAGGAACAACCCTCCTAGTTGGGATGGATACCTTACACACAAGCCTAGTTTGAAATAATAGGTATGTGGGTAATTTTGCGACTTGACCAGTTCAGACTAAGAGGATTTGTTTGTTACTCGTTACTTAGATCTGCATGTTACTCAGCTGACCAGTTCGGACCTGGAGGATCTGCATGTTACTTGTTACCTATTACTTAGATTGGCACATTACTCAGCTGATCAGTCTGGAGGATCTGCATGTCACTTGTTACCCGTTACTCAGATTGGCACGCTACTTAGCTGATCAGTTCGGACTGGGAGGATCTGCATGTCACATGTTACCCGTTACTCAGCTCATCAGTTCAGACCTGGAGGATCTGCACGTTACTCGTTACCACTTACCCAGTTCAAACTGCAGTCCCAGAACTGCACTCCCAGAACAACCTTTACTAAATTAGCCATAGCTCTTGCTACAAAACTCCAAAAGACGATCCATCAGTTCCATTGGAAACTAGACTTGGTACAGAATTCAGCATAAACTTGGAAGTCAAAATATGGACAGCAACACGTCGTCTTCAAGTTGCTCTTCTCTGAGTGTTGAGGAGCCTCTCATACCTTGCATATCCTTCAATCCTGAGAACAAGTAATGCACTACTATTAGGTAGTAATCAATTCTTAGTAGTTGCATGTTCATGATCAACAAGAAACAAGTTCACCTCATTCTACCCCCATTGCATCCTCGATCGAGTCATTGGTCCTTTGTTGATCTTACTATCTTGTTAAGCACAGGGTTCTTCATTGGGGATGTCCTCATCATCCTCCCCTTCTTAAGAAAAGAGTCGACCTCGACTCGGTCTGCTCATGACCATGGAATGGAGACAAATCAGCAACGTTGAAGGTGTTGCTCGCTGCATATTCTTCTTTCGGAAGCTCAATCTTGTAGGCATTGTCATTTATCTTCTCAAGAACCTTGAAAGGATCTTGGAGAGGTAGGGGCAGCAAGTCGAGGGGTGTGATTGGTTTGAATCCATACACAACCTCAAATGGAAACATCTGCGTTGTGGAGTGGAATGGCCTATGCAAATTCAATATGTGACAAGCAATCTTCCCACTCGTTTAGGTTCTCCTTGATCATTGTTCGTAGCAACATAGAAAGTGTGCGATTAACCACCTAAGTTTGTCCATCAGTTTGTGGGTGACAAGTTTTTGAAAATAACAACTTTGTCCCAAGCTTGGCCCACAAAGTCTTTCAAAAATAACTCATGAACTTCACATTTCGGTTCGAAACAATAGTATTCTGCACACCATGTAGCCTCACAACTTCCCTAAGAAACAAGTCAGCTACATGTGATGCATCGTCGCTCTTGTGGCAAGGAGTAAAATGTGCCATCTTTGAGAATCATTCTACAACAACAAAAACTGAATCCCTCCCCTTCTTAGTTCTTGGTAACGCCAAAACAAAGTCCATGCTAATGTCTTCCCAAGGTGCATTTGGCACAGGGAGTGGGGTATACAAACCGTGGGGGTTCAACTTTGATTTGGCCTTGTGACAGGTGGTACATCGTTGCACCAGCCTCTCCACATCACGTCTCATCTTTGGCCAATAGAAGTGGTCACTCAGCAGCAAGTAGGTCTTTTCTCTCCCAAAGTGACCCATCAATCCACCCATGTGTGATTCCTGCAATAAGAGCAAATGAATGGATGGTTCTGGAACACACAATTTGTTAACTCAGAACAAGAAACCATCATGCACATGGTACTTGTCCCATCCGTGCCCACCTTGACACTTTATGTATGGCTCTGTAAAATCATGGTCAGCAGCATATAATTCTTTCATACTCTTTATTCCTGTAACCTTGACCTCCAATTGATTAAGCAAAACACTTTCTGGACAAAGCATCAGCAACAACATTTTCTTTCCTTTTTTTGTACTTCACAATATAAGGAAAAGACTCAATGAATTCAACCCATTTGGCATGCCTACGGTTCAGTTTTGCTTGGCCTTTCAAGTATTTTAATGCCTCATGATCAGAATGAATGATAATTCCTTAGGGCAAAGATAATGTTGTCAAGTCTCAAGCACATGGACTAAGGCATATAATTCTTTATTATAAATAGGATAATTCAGTTGAGCACCACCAAGTTTCTTACTAAAGTATGCTATGGGTTTTTCTACTTGCATCAACACACCTCCTATGCCTATCCCACTAGCATCACATTCGATCTCAAAAGATTTGTTGAAATCAGGTAACACAAGTAATGGGGCAGAAGTTAAACAATTCTTTAACTCTTGGAAAGCAACTTTCTGTGACTTACACCACACAAATTCAACACCCTTCTTGGTTAATTCATTCAACGGAGCTGCAATGGTGCTGAAATTCTTCATAAAGCACCGATAGAAACCAGCAAGACTGTGACATCTCTGATGTAAAAATGAAGAAAACACTTTTGAAACAGATTAAAGAGGGAAAAAGTGAAGATGGAATTCAATAATTCATCAAAATTCAAATTTAAATTCAAAAACAAGGGTCTTTTGACACCCAACTGAAAACTCAAGAATTTTGTACTAAACTTGAAAATCTCAAAAAATAAAGTTGTTTGTCATCACAAATAAGGCCTAGCCACTGTTTGGAACTTTTGAAAATTTTGCAGTTTAGTCCCTCAAAAACTCGAAAAACCGATCTGAACACCTTTTTGAATTTGGGTTGTTTGAGCTCGAAAAATTTGAAATTTCAGGTTCACCCCAAAAAAAAAGTTGTGTCGCACCTCTCAAACTCCAACTTTTATTTTTACACTTTTTCATGTTCAGTTCAAATTTTTGGAGAAAATTCAAAAGGGGCAAAGGAGCTCCACGGAGCTGCCAGCTCGGCCCTGGCGCGCTCTGCGCTTGGCCGGAGCTCGGCCGCCACGTGGCTGGCGAGCGGCGGAGGCCGCGCCAAGCTGGCCAAGCCGCGGCGTCGGGTGGCTCTTGTCCTCGAGCGTTTGTCCAAGCCCACCGCGCCATCACATCGCCGCTCGTCCGCTCGCCTTGCCTAGCGCCGCGCGAGCGCCATCATGGCGGTCGGAGCGCCGCCGTGGCCGCGCGCGCGCGTCGCGCTGAGCCGCTTTGCGCTAGATTCCTCTCCGCTACGCTCCAAGACGCTCGGTAGAAGATCTTCCACTCCCTCACGCGACGATCTTCGACGCCCAACCGTCGCGCGCGCTCTGCCCGAGCTCGCCGCGCCATCAATGGCGACCGCGACAGCCCGCGCATGCGCACACACGCCACCGAGGCCACTCAGTGCCTCTAGCACACTCCAAACACTTCACTGAGCATCCTTTTCCCTTCCCTCAGCTAGCGCCCAGCCCTTCTCCCTCTCCTCGCGCTCGCTCCCGTCGTCTTCAACCTTGCGCCGCGCGGACCGAGCCGAGCTTCGAAGCAAAATTCGCCCTACACTCTCCACCATTCCCAAATCCCTCGCGCATGGAGCTAGACCCCTTCACCAGCTTCCTTTTCCCCCACTTCTCGCGAGCTCTCCCCAACTCTCCGTCGAGAAATCGAGATTTCCCCCAAATCTCCATTTTTCGGCCGCCGGAGCACGCGCACGTCGAGACCCTACGCCGAGCCATCCCCGAGGTCAACCGAGCACGCCAACAGCTTGCCCGAGTTCCACTGGTGCTCTAGGACCCCTCCAACCCCGACGAGACCCACTACCCCGCCGGAATCGAGCTCGCGGCGGCCGCACCGCCACCGCACGTCGCCGGCGAACTCCGAGCTTCCCCCGGCCTCCCAACCGCCACCAATCGACTCGTGGTGAGCCACTGGTTCTTTTCCCCCACTTCCCCGACCCTAGCTCGCCGTGGTTTCGCCGGCGCAACTCCGGCGACGAGCCGAGGGCATATGTTCATCGTCTTTGTTTTTCCAGGGTTCCCAGTGTAAAAGTCAGGGACCTGTTCGCGAAGTTTTAAAAGTTCTAAGGTCTCCAGCATAAAAAGATTCTTAAACCTAGATCTATTTTTCCCGAATCTTGTAAAATCTGCTAAAAATCGTACAAAATCAGAAAAATACACAAAAATACTCCCTGGACTCGTGAGATTGTAAACTCCAATCTCATTTAAGCATGTATATACTTTTGGTGAACCATTGTTGAATTAAAATTCAAATTGTAAATTTAGAGACTTGTGCACCATTTCAAATCCAGAGCTCCGCTAGGGCTGAGCTTTGGATATGTTGTTTGCAGTGACTTTGGACACCTTGTGTCCAAAGGGGACCTAAAAATATGGACTGTAGCTTCAGTTATGAATTAATTTGTGATCTCTGTCTTTTTGCAGTCCAGAAATTGTTAAAAATAATCCATGCAGCGAAAAATCACCATTTTTCTCCAGCGGCCTAAAAACTTGTTAGCACATCTGTTAAAAATGCAAAACTTAATTTTTTGCTCTGCTTAAACTAGCAAATAAATAGATATGTGTTTTCGGATAGGAATTTATTGAGGACTGTCCAAGGGTTATTTTGAGCCACCACTTGGCCAGAGCCCTCCTTGCACTTATGACTAGCTCTGGTAGGAAAATTTCTGATTTGGATGTATTTTCGATTTTATATGAATTTATTTCATTTCTGTAGGCAGCAGTTTGTACTAATTTTAATAAATTCTGTGTAGCTCAGATTTAGCTAAATTTTGGAGTGAGTCTAACTCTTATACTCCAGTAGCTGTCATAAAGTTTATAGATAAAAAGGATGAACAGAAACCAAGAAACAAAAATGAGAAGAAATTAAGGTGGAAATTGAGTTATATAAAAGAATAGAGCTTTTTGATAATTAATTAAAATAAAACATGGAAAGGTTTAAAATTCCAGAACAGCACCCTATCTTCAAAATAATAAATGGAAATTCTTTTATATATGTACACAATCACCATCAAAGATGCGTAAAAATTTTTCTACACCCCTCCTCTAATTTTATGAAGAAGAGAGTAGTACTTTAGCATGTCTAGGTGAATATGGCCTTCAAGGCCTTAGTTTTGGAATCACTAGGCAGCCACTTTAAGTTATGCATCTCATGTAGAAGGCGCTATTCCGGACGGCACCTACAATCTCATCCCCGCCGACAGTGAAGGCACCCCGGAGAATGGTGCCGGCGAAGGAACAAACGACCCGGAGGCTAACCCCCAGCTAGAGCAAGAAGGCAAGCCCCAGAGCATAACCTAACCTTTAAAGTTTATGCATCTATGAATTCCCTATGCTTGTGCATTTACGTTTCAAGGAGTTGATTGAATACCTTAGCTGCACATTTCTAGTACCTATGACTTGCAACACTAGTATGAAAGGATCGATAGGGCAATGCTTTAGGTCCGTTACAAGTCGAGTGATTTCCTGTCACTCGCGAGACATAGGAGTTGCTTGTCTTTACTTATGTTGGAATCATAAGGATGGACGGGCGGGATGGTAGATGTAGATCTCCCGTCCGTGTATGATAATGGATTTAAGGTCGAAACGTGTGGTTGAGTGTGTCAAGTTTTTTAACGTACCACATGCATGCCGATATATGGGAATCGGTAAGCCCGGTACCAGATTGAAGCAGCTAGGGCCGATAGCCATCTCTCCTTGGAAACTTTTGTTTCCCCTTCCGTACACTTGTGGATATATGTGTGAGACTGTGAGTGAAGCAGTAAACCTCTATCCTAAGGAAGGTGGATTCAGATCCGAATTGTGGATCGATGGGAAAGGTTGGGAAGTGCTTGTACCTTTTATAGCAAGCATTATCCGTGTGTGTTGTGTTTCCCCTGGCCAGGTAGCAAAATTCGGTTCGAACTGTCCGCTTCTCGCGGTTAATGAGACTGCTTGACCGCCTTGCTGCATTGAGTAACAAGTGGAACTATGAGATTGATGAACTTGTTGTATGAATTAAATTGTATTGCACCACTTGTATGCTTAGAGAGGATGCTAATCTAGAATGGTTAAATCTACTAGAATATAATGCTAAAACATGAAAGCAAGGACCTACTCCTAGTTGCTTTTTGGCAAACAAACCCACCAGCCAAAAGCCTCTCATGTCTAGATGTCGGTGATGTAGTTTTCACCCGACGGATAAGCCTTGCTGAGTATTAGTATACTCAGCCTTGCTTGTGGCTTTTATTTACAGGTGCAATGTTGGATGTGGCAGTCGATGCCCTTACTTGGCCTACCCAGGTCCCCCCTGGATGGCACATCGAGTGGGTTCCGTCCCCTGCCGAGGAACGGGAGGAGTAGCACCGTGGCAGGCTTCATCATGGTGTTACTTGTGTCGTCGTTAGTTTATCCTTCCGCTGCAATGAACAATTTATTTCCGCTGCTTGAACTTGATACTCTGATTTAAATTCCAAACTTGGTTTGTAATAACTTGTGATACTTTTATGTATGTGAACTTGTGGAATGTTGTAATCTCTGGAACTCACCTTCGTGTGGGCGTGCTGTTGTTTCGATCGAGAAAAGTACGTGGTTAAATCGGGTTTAATCCGACGGCGCTCCAGCTTATTCTGGATTAAGTGCTTGACTACTTGATTAGTGGTCCCGGGGTACTTAACTTGGAATAATTTCAGAGTGGTCCGCCATAACTGGCATCAGAGCCGAGACAGCGCACCGGAGAGAGCAACAAACCTTAAATAAACATTTTTTAATAAAATTTGCCAACTCGTACTTCCACCGCGCTTTGTGAAGGAAGGTTATTCTTAGGACCGCTAAGGATGTTACCTAGAGCGTGAAGCCTATGTGGGTTAAGGGATCACGATATGATAGGTGGCAAATAATATATTATACTGACTTCCAGCACATTTCATTCTGTCATTTATTTTACGCAATGGTGGGCGCAAGGTACGGCGATTGCTGTAACGTACCACGGCACTATATGAAAATATAGTGGCGGCACATAGTCAATACACTGTGATGGCGTATGAAAATAGAATAGCATGGTGGGCGCAAGGTACGGCGATTGCTGTAGCGTACCACGGCATCATATGCAAATATGATGGCGGCACAAAGTCAGTACGCTATCTCATGAGCGTATGAAATTGTCAATATGTTGCCTTGGTGACATATGAACATTGCCCGTTCAATGTTAAACGTTCGGGTGCCACCTCTATAGTGGGTGGTAATGAATGGAGACGCTTTCGTGAGTGCTGGCACGAAAGGTTTATTATATATGCTCTGGAATGGAATTTTCTGCAGGTACAGTAACCGCGATTCCGTATGATTGAACGGATAGAAAAGTTCGGCTAGATAATATAGGGAGAGACGGATATTGCCTAGCCACCGGCACTAACTTCGTAGGCCAAAAGTTTATTGGCATGTGGGTTGTTGAGAACGAATAGGCCGCTCATGCATTGTAGTTCACTGAAATAATATTGAACCTTAACACGTGACCAATTAAACCGCCGTCAAAATTCAAATCACAACCAAAACTCTGCCGAAACCAGTCTGTTTGCACCATTAATCCGAAACTGAAAACGTTGTCAAATGAAAAAGTGTTCAACATGAAAGTTGTCATAAATGTAATCTAGTTTAGTCTGTAGAAATTTCAATGAAATTGGTTCAGTAGAACTGGAGTTATGTTTAAAATGGTAACCCCCTGTCTGCTGGAAATTTCTGGGAACAGTGAGATAAAAATTGAATTTTTACACCATCTTAATGACCGTTTCTGCTCAAACCTCCAACATGAAACTTGTTTGGAATTACTTAAACAATGTCCTGGACAAATGTGGGAATTTGTGAGCTTGTAGAATTCGAGTTTTATAATTTTTACTACACTGTCCAGAATCTGTTTTGTTTTCCTGGCGCTAACCGGTTCTCACCCTTGCCCTTTTCTTTTGGTTCAGAATGGACGCTCACGCTGACTTGGCCAGCTACCCCAACGATGTTTCCTTTTCAGATTGCCTAGGATGGGAAGGCTTCCCTAGCATTCTGTGGTCGGTTTTGCAGGCGCTCGATTACCCTACCCCGCCACAATATGAGAGAACCCTCATCCGAGACCGTGGTGTGACCCGATCTCGTGTGCGTTTGGTGGTATATCGCCATCCACCATGTCCTAGCTCCCCCACTTGGAGTGTAGAAGTTCATGGACATCACATGGAGACGACTTGTGAGCTAGCTGCCTTGAATTGCATCAGTTCTTTTTGTGCTCAGAACCAGGACTTGGTAGAGCACCAGTTGCTTGGGTTGTTTCCACCGACTCAGCCGGATGATCCCCATTGGATGAGGCGCTATCTTAGCTCCCCTTTGAGGATGGCAGAGAATCCCGTCGCTGCAGCTGCACTGATGATGAGGTGGATCCGAGCTTACCACCGTTTGCAGGCACTTTTGGGACGGTCGCAGAGCGAGATGCTCAACCTTGCTATGGACATGTCCGCCCGTGCCCATGACATTGGGGTTGAGAGGACCTCATTGTCCATTGAGGTGAGCACCAGTGTGGCGGACCACTCCGAAATTATTCCAAGTTAAGTACCTCGGGACCACTAATCACGTAGTCAGGCACTTAATCCGGAATAAGCTGGAGCGCCGTCGGATTAAACCCGATTAAACCACGTACTTTTCTCGATCGAAACAACAGCGCGCCCACACGAAGGTGAGTTCCAGAGATTACAACATTCCACAAATTAAAGTACACATATAGATATCACAAGTTATTACAAACCAAGTTCAAATTTAAATCAGAGTACAAAAGTCTTGCAGCGGAATTAAAAGTTCAAAACAACTGAATTTAGATGTTCATTGCAGCGGAAGTAAATAATCTAACGATGATACAATAACTCCGTGCTGAAGCCTGCCACGAAGCTACTCCTCCCAGTCCTCGGCAGAGGACGGGACCCATTCGATGTACCAGTCAGGTGGAACCTGGACAGGCCAAGTCATAGCATCCACATCCAAAGGTATACCTGTAAATCGATGCCACAAGCAAGGCTGAGTATACTAATACTCAGCAAGGCTTACCCGTCGGGTGAAAACTACATCACCGACATCTAGACAATGAGAGGCTTTTGGCTGGTGGGTTTGTTTGCCAAAAAGCAACTAAAGTAGGTCCTTGCTTTCAAGTTTTAGCATCATGTACTAATAAATTTAACCATTCTAGATTAGCATCCTCTCTAAGCATACAAGTGATGCAATACAATTTAATTCATAGAACAAGTTTATCAATCTCAAAGTTTCACTTGTTACTCGATGTAGCAAGGCGGTCAAGCAGTCTCATTAACCGCGAGAAGCGGACAGTTCGAACCGAATTTTTGCTACCTGGCCAGGGGAAACCCAACACACACGGATACTCTGCTTGCTATAAAAGGTACAAGCATTTCCCAACCTTTCCCATCGATCCACAATTCGGAACCGGGTCCATTTCCTTAGGATAAAGGTTTACTGCTTCACTCACAGTCTCACGCATATATCCACAAGTGTACGGCAGGGGAAAACAAAGTTTCCAAGGAGAGATGGCTATCGGCCCTAGCTGCTTCAATCTGGTACCGGGCTTACCGATCCCCATACATCGGCATGCATGTGGTACGTTCAAAAACTTGACACACTCAACCACACATTTCGACCTTAATCAATTATCATACACGGACGGGAGATCTACATCTATCATCCTGCCCGTCAATCCTTATGATTCCAACATAAGTAAAGACAAGCAATTCCTATGTCTCGCGAGTGACAGGAAATCACTCGACTTGTAACGGACCTATAGCAATGCTCTATCGGTCCTTTCATACTAGTATTGCAAGTCATAGGTACTAGGAAATTTTGCAGCTACGGTATTCAATCAACTCCTTGAAACGTAAATGCACGAACATAGAGAATTCAAGTGCATAATTTGGTAAAGGTTAGGTTATGCTCCGGGGCTTGCCTTCTTGCTCGGACTGGGGGTTAGCATCCGGGTTGGTCACTTCTTCGCCGGCACCGTGCTCCGGGACTTCTTCCTCGTCTGCGGGGATGAGGGTGTAGTTGCCGTCCGGAATAGCGCCGTCTACATGAGATGCATAGTTTAAGGCGGCTGCCTATAGATGCTAAGATTAAGGCCTTTGAATGCCATATTCACCTAGACATGCTTAAGCATTACTATGCTCTTCACAAAAACAAGGTGTAGGCATGGAAAAAGTTTTATTGATTTCGATGGTGATTGTGTACATATATAAAAGAATTCTATTTATTTCTTCACAATTTGGGGGCTGTTCTGAAATTTTAGATTCCATCCATTTTATTCTAACTAATTAACCCAAAAAGGTTTATTCTCTTATATAAATCAAAATACACCTAGATTCCTTCTCATTTTTGTTTCTCCATTTCTGTTCATCATTTTTAGCTATAAACTTTATGACAGCTACTGGAGTATAAGAGCTAGACTCACTCCAAAATTTAGCTAATTCTGAGCTACCCATAATTTATTAAAAATACCCAAACAGCTAACTGCAGAAAGTGAAATAAATTCATAATAAATTGAAAATTCATCCATTTCAGGAGATTTTCCTACCAAAGCTAGTCATAAGCATGAGGAGGGCTCTGGCCAAGTGGTGGCTCAAAATAACCCTTGGGTAGTCCTCAATAAATTTTTATCCAAGATCACATTTTTATTTATTTGCTAGTCTAAACAGAGCAAAAATTAAGTTTTTCATTTTTAACATGTGTGCTAACTAGTTTTTAGTCCTCTGGAGCGAAATGGTGATTTTTCACTGCACAGATTATTTTTAATGATTTCTGCACTACAAAAAGACAGGAAATACCTTTTAATTCATAACTGGAGCTCCAAAGAATATTTTTAGGTCCCCTTTGGACACAAGCTGTCCAAAGTCACTACAAACAACATATCCAAAGCTCAACCCTAACGGAGCTCTGGATTTGAAATGGTGCACAACTTTCAATTTTCATAGTTTGAATTTTAATTCAAAAACAGTTCTTCAAAAGTACAAACATGTCTAATAGAGATTGTAGTTTAGACTCTCACGATTCCAGGGAGTATTTTTGTGTATTTTTCTGATTTTTGTACGATTTTTAATGGATTTTACAAGATTCGGGAAAATCAAATCTAGGTTTAAGAATCTATTTTCGCAGAGAACCCTAGAACTTTCAAAACTTCGCGAACGAGTCCCTGGACTTTTGCACAGAGGCCCCTAGACAAACGAAGAAGATGAACTTCGGTCCCTGGGACCTCGCCGGAGTTGCGCCGGCCAAACGACGGCGAACTAGGCTCGGGGAAGTGGGGGAAAAGGATCCTGGGCTCACCACGAGTCATTTGGGAACGGTTTGGAGGTCGGGGAGGGTCGGAGTTGCGCCGGCGACGAGGGAGTGGCGGCGCGGCCGCCGCGGCTTCTACGCCGGTGAGCTCGGGGTCGTTCGCCGAGGGTTGAGGGGTCCTAGAGCACCAGTGGAGCTCGAGGATGCCAATGGCGTGCTCGGCGAACCTCGGGGACGGCTCGGAGTAGGGGCTCGACGTGCGGGTGCTCCGGTGGCCGGAAATCGCGATTTGGGGGAAATCGCAAATTCTCGCCGAAGAAGCTACAATAGCTTGGGGAAAGTGGGGGGGTTTGGAGCTGGAGTAGAGGGCTAGCTCCGTGCGGGACGAATTTGAGAATGGTGGAGTGTGGAAGGGGAATTTTGCCTCGAAGCTCAGCTCGGTTCGCGCGGCGTGAGGAGGAAGAAGACCGAGCGCGCGCGAGGAAGCGAACTGAAGCAGTGAGCGAGTGAATGGAGTGTGAGAGGGGTTCGGTGGGAGGCTTGGGCACGCGAGAGTGGCACAGTGCGGCCTCGGGAGCGAGCGGGCGGAGTTAAGGCCGACGCGACGCGCCATTGATGCACTGAGAGCTCGGTCTGAGCGCGGACGGCTCGGTCGGCGAGGGGGATCGTTGCGTGCTGCCATGGGATCGTCTACAGGGCGTGTTGGCGCGTAGCTGGAGGGGAATCGCGGCCTGCAGGGCGCTCAGCGCGACGCGAGCGCGCGCGCGACCGCGGCGGCGCGCGACAGCATGATGGCGTCCGCGGCGCGAGGCGAGGCGAGGCGACGGCGGCGAAGTGACGGCTCGGGAGTGGCCGGACAGGAGCTAGGCGACAAGCGCCAGCGTCCGCCACGGCTTGGCCAGCTCAGCGCCGCCTGCGCCGCTCACCGGCCACGTGGCGGCCGAGCTCCGGCCGGCGCAGCGCGCGCCAGGGGCACTGTAGCCTGCCCGTGGAGCTCCGTTTCAAATTCGAAATTTTCTCCAAAAATTTAAACTGAACTTGAAAAAGTGTAAAAATAAAAGTTGGAGTTTGGAAGATGGGACACAACTTTCTTTTTGGGATGAACTTGAAATTCCAAGTTTTTCAAGCTCAAACAACCCAAAAACAAAAAGGTGCCCAGAACGGTAATTTGAGTTTTTGAGGGACTAAACTGCAAAAGTTTCAAAAGTTCCAAACAGTGACTAGGGTTTATTTGTGATGACAATCAACTTTTATTTTTGGAGATTTTCATGTTTAGTACAAAAATCTTGAGTTTTCAGTTGGTGCCAAACAACCCCTGTTTTTGGAATTTAAATTTGAATTTTTGTTGGATTTTTGAATTTCAACCCATAATTCCCTGTTGCATTGACCTTAATTACACTTTTAGTCCTTTTGACATCAGAGATGTCACAGCCTACCCCCCTTAAAAGGAATCTCGTCCCGAGATTCGATTAAACTTAGAGATAAAGAGGGGAAAAGAAATACCTCGGCTTATGAAAGGATGTCGGGGAAATTCTTCCTAAGATAGTCCTCGGTTTCCCACGTGGCTTCATCTTCGGAATGATGACTCCACTGAATTTTGTACATTTTAACTCCCTTCCTTCGTGTTTGTCGCTCTTTCTCGTCGAGGATCTTAACGGGATGCTCATCATATGAGAGATCCGGTTCAACCGAGAGTTCCTCTTGTTCAACAACTTCGGTCGGAACACGAAGACACCTCTTGAGTTGAGAAACATGGAATACATTGTGTACAGCTGAAAGTTTCTCGGGAAGCTTCACTTGATAGGCTACCGGCCCACATTGTTGAGTAATTTCATACGGACCGATATAGCGAGGTGCAAGCTTTCCTTTTAGTCCAAATCTTTGCACACCCTTGGTCGGGGAGACTTTAAGATACACGTGATCACCAACTTTAAACTGAAGTGGCTTTTGCCGTTGATCAAAGTAGCTCTTTTGCCGTGACTGGGCGGTCTTCAAATTCTCCCGAATGATCCTAACCTTCTCTTCTGCTTCCTTCACAAGGTCAGGGCCATAAGTATATCTCTCGCCTGCCTGGGACCAACACAACGGGGTCCGACATCTTCTACCATATAAGGCTTCGAAAGGTGCCATTTTAAGACTCGCTTGGTAGCTGTTGTTATAGGAGAATTCGGCCAGAGATAGACATTTCTCCCAATTCTTCCCATAATGAATAACACAAGCTCGAAGCATATCCTCAAGTATTTGATTTACCCTTTCCGTCTGCCCATCGGTTTGTGGGTGATATGCTGAACTACGGATCAGTTTGGTGCCTAGGGACAATTGCAACTGTTCCTAAAAGCGTGCTACAAATGGAGCACCACGATCTGAAATTATCGTCTTGGGTACCCCATGTAGACAAACGATCCGTTCCAAGTAAATCTCCGCGCACTTCTTAGCAGTATAAATGGTATTGACCGGAATAAAATGGGCGGTCTTGGTAAGGCGGTCCACAATTACCCAAATAGAATCGTGCCCCTGAGGGGTCCTGAGAAGTCCAACAATAAAATCCATGCTTATATCTTCCCACTTCCATGAGGGAATAGGTAGAGGTTGAAGCGTGCCTGCTACCTTCAAGTGGCTGGCCTTGACCCGCTGGCATGTGTCACATTCCGACACATATGTGGCAATTTCTCGCTTCATTCGAGTCCACCAAAAGTTTTGTTTCAAATCTTGGTACATTTTGGTGTTGCCGGGATGGATAGAAAATTTAGAGAGATGTGCCTCATCCATAATCTTCCTCCGGAGTTCCGTGTTTTTGGGCACCACGAGGCGATGTCCAAACCACATCACTCCTTGCTCATCTACTCGGAAACACTTGTACTTCTCTTTCACCTTCTCCTTAGACAATTTCCTTTTAAGGATTTTAATGCTCGCGTCATTTAATTGGGCTACAACAATCTGATCGTGCAAGGTTGGTTCCACTGCAATATGGCTAAAGTACCCGTGTGGAACAATCTCCAAATTGAGCTTTGCCATTTCGTGACACAGGGTGTCAGCGTAGGACTCCACGGAAAGACAATGACAATGAGCCTTGCGGCTTAGTGCATCCGCAACTACATTAGCCTTCCCGGGGTGATAATGCACACTAAGGTCATAGTCCTTTGCTAACTCCAACCATCTTTGTTGTCTCATGTTCAGATGTGCCTGAGTGAAGACATATTTGAGGCTCTTATGGTCTGTGTATATGTTGCAGGGAACACCCATCAAATAGTGTCTCCACATCTTGAGAGCATGAATAACCGCTGCTAGCTCAAGATCGTGCGTGGGGTAGTTTTGCTCATGAGGCCGAAGTGCTCGAGAAGCATAAGCAATGACTCGGTTCTCTTGCATGAGAACACAACCAAGACCGGTGCCGGATGCATCGCAATAGACATCATATGGCTTGGTGCAATCGGGCTGAGCCAAAACTGGGGCTGAAGTTAAATGTCTTCGTAAGGTGTGGAAAGCTTCATCACATTTGTCATTCCACTCAAATTTGACTCCCTTCTTTAAGAGTTCGGTCATGGGCTTCGCAATTCGAGAGAAGTCCGGAATAAAACGGCGGTAATAACCGGCTAAACCCAGAAAACTCCGAATCTCGTGGACAGAGGTAGGTGGTTGCCAATCTAGCACCTCTTGCACTTTGGTTGGATCCACGGATATACCATCCTTGGAAACCGTGTGACCTAAAAACTTCACGCTCTCTAACCAGAATCACACTTGGAGAACTTGGCGTAGAGCTGGTGATCTCTCAGCCTTTGAAGAACAATGCGAAGGTGCTCAGCATGCTCTTCCTCATTCTTAGAATAGATAAGAATGTCGTCAATGAACACCACCACAAACTTGTCTAGTTCAGACATGAAGACCGAATTCATGAGGTACATGAAGTAGGCTGGGGCATTGGTGAGTCCAAAGGACATAACCAGGAATTCATAAAGTCCATAACGTGTGGAAAAGGCAGTCTTTGGAATGTCACAAGGCCTGATTTTGATTTGGTGATAGCCAGAGCGAAGGTCAATCTTGGAGAACACTCTGGCGCCAGCTAGTTGGTCAAACAAGATGTCAATACGGGGGAGCGGGTACTTGTTCTTAATGGTTACCGCATTGAGAGGCCGGTAATCAATAGACAACCTCAAGGAATGGTCCTTCTTTTTCACAAAGATAGCGGGACATCCCCAAGGTGATACACTTGGACGAATGAAACCCTTATCTAGCAATTCTTGGAGTTGAATTTTTAATTCAGCCAATTCATTGGGCGGCATTCTATATGGTCTCTTTGATATAGGTGCTGTGCCAGGTTGTAGTTCAATCACAAATTCAATGTCCCTATCCGGCGGCATCCCAGGTAAGTCATCCGGAAATACGTCGGCATACTCACATACCACCGGAATGTCTTTTAATTGGGTTTCGACCATGGTATAAGCACACGCATCGACGCAAGTCCGTTGTGGCAGATATAGCACACTCGGGCCATGCGTAGGCGAGTTTATCTCAACAACTCGTTCCGCAACATCTAGGACAACCTTATGTTGAGTCATCCAATTGGCTCCTAACACAATGTCAATTCCTTCCATGCCAAGCAGAATCAAATCAGTAGGAAATGTTTTACTTCCCAGCCTGATTGGAACCTTTCGTGTGACTTGGTTGGATGCAATTTTACCTCCCGCAGTTGATATCACATACGATGATTTGGTATGGTATGATTTTAATCCGCATTTCACATGAAATCTTGTGCTTATAAAACTATGTGTTGTCCCGGAATCAAACAATATCACAGCAGGTTGAGTGCAGATAGGGAAGGTACCAGTCATGTCTGGGGCTCCCTCGGGTAGGTCGGCCAAGGTGGTGTAGTTGAGCCATCCTTGCCGAACTTGCACACGCTGCTGCTGCTTGCCCTTGCCTTGCTGATTTCCCGAGCGTTGGTTTGGCTGCTTGTTCTGCAGGCAATCCTTGATAAAATGATCCTTACTTCCACACTTGAAACACTGATAGCCGGCTCCAGGGCGAGCTGGCTGCTGCGCATTTTGCCTTGGTGCCTGCTGCTGCTGCGGCGGTGGAGGGAAACGGGGCGCGTTAGGCTGTGGCGGCCTAGCAACCCATCCACCTCCCTGAGGTGCCCTGGACTGTCCCTGCGGTGCAGCCGGGGGAACCAAGCGGAACCTCTGTGGCTGCGCGCTCGACGGTCCAGTGGGAGTCTTCCTCTTCTTCTCCGCCTTGTGCACCACATTGGCGTCTTCCTGAGCGATAGCAAGGTTCACGAGATCGCCGTACGTGGCAGCACGGGTGGTGGCCAACTGTGCCTTCAACTTGGTGTTAAGGCCACGTCGGAACCTCTCTAGCTTCTTCTCGTCCGAGTCGGCGTGATGACCCGCGTAGGGGCACAGACCATTGAAGGCCCGGGCGTACTGCAGTACTGTGCGAGTACCCTGGGTCAGCGCCAAGAACTCATTCAGCTTCCTTTCAACCAGACCGGCCGGAATGTGATGAGCCTTGAATGCAGCTTTGAACTCATCCCACTCAACTACATGACCCTCTTGTTGCAGGGCCAGGTGGTTCTCCCACCAAAGGAGAGCTGGGCCGCGGAGCTGCTGCGCCGCGAACACGACCTTGCGGTTGGAGGTCGAATCCAGGTGTCGGCCTCCAAGGGTTCATCAGCCCGAGAGAAAATTGGCGGGTGCGTCGCCAGAAAATCCTCGTATCTGGCCACCTGAAGCTGAGGGGCCCGTTGACCTCCCTGCTGAAGCATCTGCTGCTGCATCATCTGCTGCTGATGCTGCAGGTTCCGGAGAATCTCCGTTTGTGTGGCATATAGCTGCTGCCACGTCGGAGGTTGCTGCGGTGGAGGAGGTGGCGGTGGCTGTTGCTGCCCCTCAGGCCCCTGCTGGTTAGCGTTGGAGCCACTAGCGTCGTGACCGCTGCGGGTGATTGCCATCTGCAGTAGGTACTTGTATTAGCCACATTTCATAAGCTTGCATAATAAATGACAAGATAGAATGTGACAACATATTGAAGTATACTGCGCAGAATGACACATCAGCACGCAGTTCGGGAGAAAAATCATATCTCCCAATAGGAAGCAATTCATAAGCTCCCATTCGGTCAGTAACTCGAAAATTTTATGCTCTACGACTTTCATGTTGGGCTCAAAATCAAATTCGGACTGGAACTAAGTCGAAAAATTCAATCTTTAGCTCTCTGCATTTGCTGTTTTTCAGCAGGCCGAGCTGTAGTGTTTTGGTTGCCATTTTTATTTCGCTTAACCAATGGGGTTGCAATTTGGTGATCATTTTTTTTGACAATTTCCAAACAACTTTGTAGTTCACATCACAGCCCAGAAGTGAAAGGAAAACCCCTCAATAATTAAAACAAGGTTAGCTGCAGAATGTTTTCATCACAGCTAGTACAACTTCATCAAGTTTTACACCACAATCACACCATTAATTTTACATTGCCACAAAAGATAACCAGGGGAGCTCCACTCCATCTAGCCTATTACAACATGAAGCCAAAATCTAGGCCTAGCGGAGGAGTACTTGCCACTACCACATCTAGAAATCATCTAAGTTGTTAGCGGTAGCCTCGCTGCCCATAGGAGAAGGCGGAGCTGGAAGGGGTGGCATGTCGTCCTCGGTGTCCATGTCGGAATCGGGGGCCTCTCCTTCACCATCCACATCCCCTCCCTGCTGCTCCAAGAGGTGCTGAGCGTCGTGGGCAGCAAGCATAGCATTGGCATGCTCCAAGGTACCGTGTACCTCCTCAAGCTCATCTCTAGTTTGTGCTAACTCATTTTGGGTGTTGTTGTGTGCAATGTTGAGGTCATTCAATTGCCTCTCCAAGTCAGCAATCATGGCATCTCTAGTGGTCACCTCAATGGACAAGGAGGTCCTCTCAACCCCTATGTCCCGGGCACGAGCGGACATGTCCATAGCAATGTTGAGCAACTCGCTCTGTGACCGCCCAAGAAGTGCCTGCAAACGGTGATACGCTCGCATCCACCTCATCATCAAGGCGGCTGCAGCGACGGGGTTCTCCGCCATCCTCAGAGGGGAACTAAGGTAACGCCTCATCCAGTGGGGGTCATCCGGCTGAGTCGGTGGAAATAAACCCAGCAACTGGTGCTCAACCAACTCCTGGTTCTGAGTCACAAAGGAGCTAATGCCATTCAAGGCAGCTAGCTCACACGTCGTCTCCCTGTGGTGCCCGTGCACTTCCACCGTCCAGGTGGGGGAACTAGGACACGGCGGGTGGCGGTATACCACCAGACGCACACGGGAACGAACCACACCACGGTCTCGGATAATCGTCCTCTCGTACTGTGGCGGTGTAGGGTAGTCAAGTGCCTGTAGAACCGACCACAGGATGCTAGGGAAGCCTTCCCATCCCAAGCAATCAGAGAAAGACACGTCGTTGGGGTAGCTAGCCAGGTCAGCGAGGGCGTCCATCTGAACCAAAAGAAAAAGGGGGCAAGGGTAAGAACCGGTTAGCGCCAAAAGAACCAAACAGATTCTGTGCAGGGTGGTAAAAATTACAAAACTCGAAATCTACCAGCTCAAAAATTCCCAAATTTGGTCAGAGTATTGTTTACGTAATTCCTAACAAGTTTCATGTTGGAGGTTTGAGCATAATCTGCCGTTAAGATGGTGTAAAAATTCAATTTTTATCTCACTGTCCCCAGAAATTTCCAGCAGACAGGGGGGTTACCATTTTTAGCATAACTCCAATTTTACTGATCCATTTTCGTTGAAATTTCTCCAGCATATTCTTTATAATATTTGTGACAACTTTCATGTTGAAAACTTTTTCATTTGACAACGTTTTCAGTTTCGAATTAAGGGTGCAAACAGACTGTTCTCAGCAGGATTTTGAGTTGTGATTTCAATTTCCTTGACGGGTTCGACTTGGTCATGGGTTAAAATTTGATATTCATTCAGTGAGATGCAATGCATGAGCGGCCTATTCGTTCTCACCACACACATGCCAATAACTTTTGGCTTACGAAATTAGTGCCGGTGGCTAGGCAATATCCGTCTCTCCCTATATTAACTAGTCGAATTTTCTAACCGTCTCAACATACGGAATCGCGGTTAGTGTACCTGCAGAAAATTTCATCCAGAGCATATAATCAACCTTTCGTGCCAGCACTCACGAAAGCGTCTCCATTCATTACCACCCACTATAGAGGTGGCACCCGAACGTTTAACATTGAACGGGCAATGTTCATATGTCACCGAAGCAACATATTGACAGTTTCATACGCTATTGGAATAGCGTATTGACTTTGTGCCGCCATCATATTTGCATATGATGCCGTGGTACGCTACAGCAATCGCCGTACCTTGCGCCCACCATCCTATTCTATTTTCATACGCCATCACAGCGTATTGACTATGTGCCGCCACTATATTTTCATATAGTGCCGTGGTACGTTACAGCAATCGCCGTACCTTGCGCCCACCATTGCGTAAAGTAAATGACAGAATGAAATGTGCTGGAAGTCAGTATAATAAACTATTTGCCACCTATCATAACGTGATCCCTTAACCCACATAGGCTTCACGTTCTAGGTAACATCCTTAGCGGTCCTATGATAACCTTCCTTCGCAAAGCGCGTCGGAAGCACGAGTTGGCAGGTTTTATTCAAAAATTGTTTATTAAAGGTTTGTTGCTCTCTCTGGTGCGCTGCTTCGGCTCTGATGCCAGCTGTGGCGGACCACTCCGAAATTATTCCAAGTTAAGTACCTCGGGACCACTAATCACGTAGTCAGGCACTTAATCCGGAATAAGCTGGAGCGCCGTCGGATTAAACCCGATTAAACCACGTACTTTTCTCGATCGAAACAACAGCGCGCCCACACGAAGGTGAGTTCCAGAGATTACAACATTCCACAAATTAAAGTACACACATAGATATCACAAGTTATTACAAACCGAGTTCAAATTTAAATCAGAGTACAAAAGTCTTGCAGCGGAATTAAAAGTTCAAAACAACTGAATTTAGATGTTCATTGCAGCGGAAGTAAATAATCTAACGACGATACAATAACTCCGTGCTGAAGCCTGCCACAAAGCTACTCCTCCCGGTCCTCGGCAGAGGACGGGACCCATTCGATGTGCCAGCCAGGTGGAACCTGGACAGGCCAAGTCATAGCATCCACATCCAAAGGTATACCTGTAAATCGATGCCACAAGCAAGGCTGAGTATACTAATACTCAGCAAGGCTTACCCGTCGGGTGAAAACTACATCACCGACATCTAGACAATGAGAGGCTTTTGGCTGGTGGGTTTGTTTGCCAAAAAGCAACTAAAGTAGGTCCTTGCTTTCAAGTTTTAGCATCATGTACTAATAAATTTAACCATTCTAGATTAGCATCCTCTCTAAGCATACAAGTGATGCAATACAATTTAATTCATAAAACAAGTTTATCAATCTCAAAGTTTCACTTGTTACTCGATGTAGCAAGGCGGTCAAGCAGTCTCATTAACAGCGAGAAGCGGACAGTTCGAACCGAATTTTTGCTACCTGGCCAGGGGAAACCCAACACACACGGATACTCTGCTTGCTATAAAAGGTACAAGCATTTCCCAACCTTTCCCATCGATCCACAATTCGGAACCGGGTCCATTTCCTTAGGATAAAGGTTTACTGCTTCACTCACAGTCTCACGCATATATCCACAAGTGTACGGCAGGGGAAAACAAAGTTTCCAAGGAGAGATGGCTATCGGCCCTAGCTGCTTCAATCTGGTACCGGGCTTACCGATCCCCATACATCGGCATGCATGTGGTACGTTCAAAAACTTGACACACTCAACCACACATTTCGACCTTAATCAATTATCATACACGGACGGGAGATCTACATCTATCATCCCGCCCGTCAATCCTTATGATTCCAACATAAGTAAAGACAAGCAATTCCTATGTCTCGCGAGTGACAGGAAATCACTCGACTTGTAACGGACCTATAGCAATGCTCTATCGGTCCTTTCATACTAGTATTGCAAGTCATAGGTACTAGGAAATTTTGCAGCTACGGTATTCAATCAACTCCTTGAAACGTAAATGCACGAACATAGAGAATTCAAGTGCATAATTTGGTAAAGGTTAGGTTATGCTCCGGGGCTTGCCTTCTTGCTCGGACTGGGGGTTAGCCTCCGGGTTGGTCACTTCTTCGCCGGCACCGTGCTCCGGGACTTCTTCCGCGTCTGCGGGGATGAGGGTGTAGTTGCCGTCCGGAATAGCGCCGTCTACATGAGATGCATAGTTTAAGGCGGCTGCCTATAGATGCTAAGATTAAGGCCTTTGAAGGCCATATTCACCTAGACATGCTTAAGCATTACTATGCTCTTCACAAAAACAAGGTGTAGGCATGGAAAAAGTTTTATTGATTTCGATGGTGATTGTGTACATATATAAAAGAATTCTATTTATTTCTTCACAATTTGGGGGCTGTTCTGAAATTTTAGATTCCATCCATTTTATTCTAACTAATTAACCCAAAAAGGTTTATTCTCTTATATAAATCAAAATACACCTAGATTCCTTCTCATTTTTGTTTCTCCATTTCTGTTCATCATTTTTAGCTATAAACTTTATGACAGCTACTGGAGTATAAGAGCTAGACTCACTCCAAAATTTAGCTAATTCTGAGCTACCCATAATTTATTAAAAATACCCAAACAGCTAACTGCAGAAAGTGAAATAAATTCATAATAAATTGAAAATTCATCCATTTCAGGAGATTTTCCTACCAAAGCTAGTCATAAGCATGAGGAGGGCTCTGGCCAAGTGGTGGCTCAAAATAACCCTTGGGTAGTCCTCAATAAATTTGTATCCAAGATCACATTTTTAACATGTGTGCTAACTAGTTTTTAGTCCTCTGGAGCAAAATGGTGATTTTTCACTGCACAGATTATTTTTAATGATTTCTGCACTGCAAAAAGACAGGAAATACCTTTTAATTCATAACTGGAGCTAAAAAGCATATTTTTAGGTCCCCTTTGGACACAAGCTGTCCAAAGTCACTACAAACAACATATCCAAAGCTCAACCCTAACGGAGCTCTGGATTTGAAATGGTGCACAACTTTCAATTTTCATAGTTTGAATTTTAATTCAAAAACAGTTCTTCAAAAGTACAAACATGTCTAATAGAGATTGTAGTTTAGACTCTCACGATTCCAGGGAGTATTTTTGTGTATTTTTCTGATTTTTGTACGATTTTTAATGGATTTTACAAGATTCGGGAAAATCAAATCTAGGTTTAAGAATCTATTTTCGCAGAGAACCCTAGAACTTTCAAAACTTCGTGAACGAGTCCCTGGACTTTTGCACAGAGGCCCCTAGACAAACGAAGAAGATGAACTTCGGTCCCTGGGACCTCGCCGGAGTTGCGCCGGCCAAACGACGGCGAACTAGGCTCGGGGAAGTGGGGGAAAAGGATCCTGGGCTCACCACGAGTCATTTGGGAACGGTTTGGAGGTCGGGGAGGGTCGGAGTTGCGCCGGCGACGAGGGAGTGGCGGCGCGGCCGCCGCGGCTTCTACGCCGGTGAGCTCGGGGTCGTTCGCCGAGGGTTGAGGGGTCCTAGAGCACCAGTGGAGCTCGAGGATGCCAATGGCGTGCTCGGCGAACCTCGGGGACGGCTCGGAGTAGGGGCTCGACGTGCGGGTGCTCCGGTGGCCGGAAATCGCGATTTGGGGGAAATCGCAAATTCTCGCCGGAGAAGCTACAATAGCTTGGGGAAAGTGGGGGGGTTTGGAGCTGGAGTAGAGGGCTAGCTCCGTGCGGGACGAATTTGAGAATGGTGGAGTGTGGAAGGGGAATTTTGCCTCGAAGCTCAGCTCGGTTCGCGCGGCGTGAGGAGGAAGAAGACCGAGCGCGCGCGAGGAAGCGAACTGAAGCAGTGAGCGAGTGAATGGAGTGAGAGAGGGGTTCGGTGGGAGGCTTGGGCACGCGAGAGTGGCACAGTGCGGCCTCGGGAGCGAGCGGGCGGAGTTAAGGCCGACGCGACGCGCCATTGATGCACTGAGAGCTCGGTCTGAGCGCGGACGGCTCGGTCGGCGAGGGGGATCGTTGCGTGCTGCCATGGGATCGTCTACAGGGCGTGTTGGCGCGTAGCTGGAGGGGAATCATGGCGGCCTGCAGGGCGCTCAGCGCGACGCGAGCGCGCGCGCGACCGCGGCGGCGCGCGACAGCATGATGGCGTCCGCGGCGCGAGGCGAGGCGAGGCGACGGCGGCGAAGTGACGGCTCGGGAGTGGCCGGACAGGAGCTAGGCGACAAGCGCCAGCGTCCGCCGTGGCTTGGCCAGCTCAGCGCCGCCTGCGCCGCTCACCGGCCACGTGGCGGCCGAGCTCCGGCCGGCGCAGCGCGCGCCAGGGGCACTGTAGCCTGCCCGTGGAGCTCCGTTTCAAATTCGAAATTTTCTCCAAAAATTTGAACTGAACTTGAAAAAGTGTAAAAATAAAAGTTGGAGTTTGGAAGATGGGACACAACTTTCTTTTTGGGATAAACTTGAAATTCCAAGTTTTTCAAGCTCAAACAACCCAAAAACAAAAAGGTGCCCAGAACGGTAATTTGAGTTTTTGAGGGACTAAACTGCAAAAGTTTCAAAAGTTCCAAACAGTGACTAGGGTCTATTTGTGATGACAATCAACTTTTATTTTTGGAGATTTTCAAGTTTAGTACAAAAATCTTGAGTTTTCAGTTGGTGCCAAACAACCCCTGTTTTTGGAATTTAAATTTGAATTTTTGTTGGATTTTTGAATTTCAACCCATAATTCCCTGTTGCATTGACCTTAATTACACTTTTAGTCCTTTTGACATCAGAGATGTCACAACCAGGGACGCCATGATTGCTGATTTGGAGAGGCAATTGAATGATCTCCACGTCGCGCACAACAACGTCCAAAATGAGCTAGCCCAAACAAGAGAAGAACTTGAGGAGGTACACGGTACTTTGGAGCATGCTAATGCCATGTTAGCCGCCCATGATGCTCAGCACCTTCTTGAGCAAGAGGGAGAGCAAGGGGAAGGAGAGGCCCCCGATTCCGACATGGATACCGAGGATGACATGCCGCCCCTTCCAGCTCCACCATCACCTATGGGCAGCGAGGCTACCGCTAACAACCTAGATGATTTCTAGAAGTGGTAGTAGCAAGATTACTCCTCCGCTAGGCCTAATTTTGGCTTCATATTGTAATAGGCTAGATGGAGTTGAGTTCCCCTTTAATCTTTTGAGACAATGTAATTGAATGATGTGGTTGGGTGATCCAAAACTTGATGAGAGTTGTATTGGCTATGTGGAAAACATTCTGCAGCTAACCTTGTTTTAATTATTGATGGGTTTTCCATTCATTTCTGGGCTGTGATGTGAACTACAAAGATGTATGGAATTTGTCAAACGAAATATTCACCAAATTTCAACCCCATTGGTTAAGCGAAATAAAAATGGCAACCAAAACACTACAGCTCGGCCTGCTGTAAAACAGCAAACGCAGAGAGCTAAAGATTGAATTTTTCGGCTTAGTTCCAGTCCGAATTTAATTCTGAGCCCAACATGAAAGTTTTAGAGCACGAAATTTTCGAGCTCCTGACCGAATTGGAGCATTTGACTTGCTTCCTGTTGGGAGATAAGATTTTTCTTCCGAACTGCTTGTTGATATGTCATTCCTACGCAGTAAACTTCAATATATTGTCACGTTCTGTCTTGTCATCATTATGCAAGCTTATGAAATGTGGCTAATACAAGTACCTACTGCAGATGGCAATCACCCGCAGCGGTCATGACGCTAGTGGCTCCAATGCTAACCAGCAAGGGCCAGAGGGGCAGCAACAGCCGCCACCACCTCCGCCACCGCAGCAGCCTCCGACGTGGCAGCAATTGTATGCTACGCAAACAGAGATTCTACGGAACCTGCAGCATCAGCAACAAATGATGCAACAACAGATGCTACAGCAGGGAGGTCAACGGGCCCCTCAGCCTCAAGTGGCCCGATATGAGGATTTTCTGGCTACCCACCCGCCGATATTCTCAAGAGCCGATGAGCCCTTGGAGGCCGATACGTGGATTCGAACCATCGAACCTAAGTTCACCATCCTGGCCACGCCTTGCACTTCCAACCGCAAGAGGGTCATGTAGTTGAGTGGGATGAGTTCAAGACTGCGTTCAAGGCTCATCATATTCGTGCCGGCTTGGTAGAGCGGAAGTTGAACGAATTTTTGGCTCTGACCCAGGGTACCCGCACGGTGCTCCAATACGCCCAGGCCTTCAATGGTCTGTGCCCATATGCGGGTCATCACGCCGATTCTGACGAGAAGAAGTTGGAGAGGTTCCGACGTGGCCTCAATACCAAGTTGAAAGCTCAATTGGCTACCACCCGTGCTGCCACATTTGGCGATCTTGTGAACCTCGCCATCGCCCAAGAAGACGCCAACGTGGTGCACAAGGCGGAGAAGAAGAGGAAAGCTCCCGCTGGACCCTCGAGCGCGCAGCCGCCGAGATTCCTCTTGGTTCCCCCGGCTGCACCGCAAGGACAGTCCAGGGCACCTCAGGGAGGTGGATGGGTTGCTAGGCCACCACAGCCTAATGCGCCCCGTTTCCCTCCACCGCCGCAGCAGCAACCGGCGTCAAGGCAGAACGCACAACAGCCAGCTCGCCCTGGAGCCGGCTATCAGTGCTTCAAGTGTGGTAGTAACAGCCACTTTATCAAGGATTGCCCGCAGAACAAGCAACAGAACCAGCGCCCAGGGAATCAGCAAAACAAGGGCAAACAGCAGCAGCGTGTGCAGGTCCGATAGGGCAGGCTTAACTACACCACCTTGGCCGACCTACCCGAGGGAGCCCCAGACATGACTGGTACCTTCCCTATCCACACTCAACCTGCTGTGATATTGTTTGATTCCGGGGCAACACATAGTTTTATAAGCACAAGATTTCATGTGAAATGTGGGTTAAAATCTTACCATACCAAATCATCATATGTGATATCAACTGCGGGAGGTAAAATTGCATCCAACCAAGTCACCCGAAGAGTTCCAATCAGGCTGGGAAGTAAAATATTTCCTACTGATTTAATTCTACTTGGTATGGAAGGGATTGACGTTGTTTTGGGAGCCAATTGGATGACTCAACATAAGGTTGTGCTAGATGTTGCGGAACGAGTTGTTGAAATAAACTCGCCTACACATGGCCCTAGTGTGCTATATCTGCCACAACGGAATTGTGTCAATGCTTGTGCTTATACAATGGTAGAAACCCCACTAAAGGACATTCCGGTGGTATGTGAGTATGCCGATGTTTTTGCGGATGACTTACCAGGGATGCCGCCGGATAGGGACATTGAATTTGTTATTGAACTCCAACCTGGCACGGCACCTATATCAAAGAGACCATATAGAATGCCACCCAATGAATTGGCCGAATTAAAAATTCAACTCCAAGAACTGCTAGACAAGGGTTTCATACGTCCAAGTGTGTCACCTTGGGGATGTCCCGCCCTCTTTGTGAAGAAGGACCATTCTTTGAGGTTGTGTATCGATTACCGGCCTCTCAATGCGGTGACTATTAAAAACAAGTACCCACTCCCCCGTATTGATGTCCTGTTTGACCAACTAGCTGGTGCCAGAGTGTTCTCCAAGATTGACCTTCACTCTGGCTATCACCAAATAAAAATCAGACCTTCTGACATTCCAAAGACTGCCTTTTCTACTCGTTACGGGCTTTATGAATTCTTGGTCATGTCTTTTGGACTCACCAATGCCCCAGCCTACTTCATGTATCTCATGAATTCAGTTTTCATGTCTGAGCTAGACAAGTTCGTGGTGGTTTTCATTGACGACATTCTTATATATTCCAAGAATGAAGAAGAGCATGCCGACCACCTTCGCGTTGTTCTTCAAAGATTGAGAGACCATCAGCTTTATGCCAAGTTCTCAAAATGTGAATTCTGGCTAGAGAGTGTGAAATTCTTAGGTCACACGGTTTCCAAGGATGGTATATCCGTGGATCCAGCCAAAGTGCAAGAGGTGCTGGACTGGCAACCACCTACCTCTGTCCACGAGATTCGGAGTTTTCTGGGTTTAGCCGGGTATTATTGCCGTTTTATTCCGGACTTCTCTCGGATTGCGAAATCCATGACCGAACTCTTAAAGAAGGGAGTCAAATTTGAGTGGAATGACAAATGTGATGAAGCTTTCCTCACTTTGAGAAAACATTTAACTTCAGCCCCAGTTTTAGCTCAACCCGATTGCACCAAGCCCTACGATGTCTATTGCGATGCATCAGGCACCAGACTTGGCTGTGTCCTCATGCAAGAGAACCGAGTCATTGCTTATGCTTCTCGAGCACTTCGGCCTCATGAGCAAAACTACCCCACGCATGATCTTGAGTTAGCAGCGGTTATTCATGCCCTCAAGATGTGGAGACACTACCTGATGGGTGTTCCATGCAACATATACACATACCACAAGAGCCTCAAATATGTCTTCACTCAGGCACATTTGAATATGAGGCAGCGAAGATGGTTGGAGTTAGCAAAGGACTATGACCTTAGTGTGCATTATCACCCCGGCAAGGCTAATGTGGTTGCGGATGCACTAAGCCGCAAGGCTCATTGTCATTGTCTTTCCGTGGAGTCCTACGCTGACACCTTGTGCCATGAAATGGCAAAGCTCAACTTAGAGATTGTTCCACACGGGTACTTCAACCATATTTCAGTTGAACCAACCATGCACGATCAGATTGTTCAAGCCCAATTAAATGACGCGAAGATTAAAATCCTTAAAAGGAAATTGTCAAAAGAGAAGGTGAAGGAAAAATACAAGTGTTTCCGATTAGATGGGCAGGGAGTGGTGTGGTTTGGACATCGCATCGTGGTGCCCAAAAACACGGAACTCCGGAGGAAGATTATGGATGAAGCCCATCTCTCTAGATTTTCCATCCATCCCGGTAGCACCAAAATGTACCAAGATTTGAAACAAAACTTTTGGTGGACTAGGATGAAGCGAGAAATTGCCACGTATGTGTCGGAATGTGACACGTGCCAGCGGGTTAAGGCTAGCCACTTGAAGGTAGCAGGCACGCTTCAACCTCTACCTATTCCCTCATGGAAGTGGGAAGATATAAGCATGGACTTCACTGTTGGACTTCCCAAAACCCCTCAGGGGCATGACTCCATTTGGGTAATTGTGGACCGCCTTACCAAGACCGCACATTTTATTCCGGTCAATACCATTTATATCGCTAGGAGGTACGCTGAGATTTATTTGGAACGGATCGTTTGTCTACATGGGGTACCCAAGACGATAATTTCAGATCGTGGTACTCAGTTCGTAGCACGCTTTTGGGAACAATTGCAACTATCCCGAGGCACTAAACTGATCCGTAGTTCAGCATATCACCCTCAGACCGATGGGCAGACGGAAAGAGTATATCAAATACTTGAGGATATGCTTCGAGCTTGTGTTATCCATTATGGGAAGAATTGGGAGAAATGTTTATCTCTGGCTGAATGCTCCTACAACAACAGCTACCAAGCGAGTCTTAAAATGGCACCTTTCGAAGCCTTATATGGTAGAAGATGTCGGACCCCGTTGTGTTGGTCCCAGGCAGGCGAGAGGTATACCTATGGCCCTGACCTTGTAAAGGAAGCGGAAGAAAAGGTTAGGATCATTCGTGAAAATTTGAGAACTGCCCAGTCACGGCAAAAGAGTTACTTTGACCAATGGCGGAAGCCACTTCAATTCAAAGTTGGCGATCACGTGTATCTCAAGGTCTCCCCGACCAAGGGTGTGCAAAGATTTGGGTTAAAAGGAAAACTTGCACCTCGCTACGTCGGCCCATATGAAATTAGTCAACAATGTGGACCGGTAGCCTACCGTGTGAAGCTTCCCGAGAAGCTCTCCGCCGTACACAATGTATTCCATGTTTCCCAACTCAAGAGGTGTCTTCATGTTCCGACCGAAGTTGTTGAACAAGAGGAACTCTCGGTTGAACCGGATCTCTCTTATGACGAGCATCCCGTTAAAATCCTCGATGAGAAAGAGAGACAAACACGGAGGAAAGGAGTTAAAATGTACAATGTTCAGTGGAGTCATCACTCCGAAGATGAATCCACGTGGGAAACCGAAGACTATCTTAAGAAGAATTTCCCCGACATTCTTTCTTAAGCCAAAGGTACTTTTCCCGCCTTAATCCTAAGTTTAATCGAATCTCGGGACGAGATTCCTTTTAAGGGGGGTAGGCTGTGACATCTCTGATGTAAAAATGAAGAAAACACCTTTGAAACAGATTAAAGAGGGAAAAAGTGAAGATGGAATTCAATAACTCATCAAAATTCAAATTTAAATTCAAAAACAAGGGTCTTTTGACACCCAACTGAAAACTCAAGAATTTTGTACTAAACTTGAAAATCTCCAAACATAAAAGTTGTTTGTCATCACAAATAAGGCCTAGCCACTGTTTGGAACATTTAAAAATTTTGTAGTTTAGTCCCTCAAAAACTCGAAAAACCAATCTGAACACCTTTTTGAATTTGGGTTGTTTGAGCTCGAAAAATTTAAAATTTCAGGTTCACCCCAAAAAGAAAGTTGTGTCCCACCTCTCAAACTCGAACTTTTATTTTTACACTTTTTCATGTTCAGTTCAAATTTTTGGGGAAAATTCAAAAGGGGCAAAGGAGCTCCACGGAGCTGCCAGCTCGGCCCTGGCGCGCTCTGCGCCTGGCCGGAGCTCGGCCGCCACGTGGCCGGCGAGCGGCGGAGGCCGTGCCGAGCTGGCCACGCCACGGCGTCGGGTGGCTCTTGTCCTCGAGCGTTTGTCCAAGCCCTCCGCGCCGTCACATCGCCGCTCGTCCGCTCGCCTTGCCTCACGCCGCGCGAGCGCCATCATGGCGGTCGGAGCGCCGCCGTGGCCGCGCGCGCGCACGTCGCGCTGAGCCGCTTCGCGCTAGATTCCTCTCCGCTACGCTCCAAGACGCTCTGTAGAAGATCTTCCACTCCCTCACGCGACGATCTTCGACGCCCAACCGTCGCGCGCGCTCTGCCCGAGCTCACCGCGCCATCAATGGCGACTGCGACAGCCCGCGCACGCGCACACACGCCACCGAGGCCACTCAGTGCCTCTAGCGCACTCCAAATACTTCACTGAGCATCCTCTTCCCTTCCCTCAGCTAGCGCCCAGCCCTTCTCCCTCTCCTCGCGCTCGCTCCCGTCGTCTTCAACCTCGCGCCGCGCGGACCGAGCCGAGCTTCGAAGCAAAATTCGCCCTACACTCTCCACCATTCCCAAATCCCTCGCGCACGGAGCTAGACCCCTTCACCAGCTTCCTTTTCCCCCACTTCTCGCGAGCTCTCCCCAACTCTCCGGCGAGAAATCGAGATTTCCCCCAAATCTCCATTTTTCGGCCGCCGGAGCACGCGCACGTCGAGACCCGACGCCGAGCCATCCCCGAGGTCAACCGAGCACGCCAACAGCTTCCCCGAGTTCCACTGGTGCTCTAGGACCCCTCCAACCCCGACGAGACCCACTACCCTCGCCGGAATCGAGTTCGCGGCGGCCACACCGCCACCGCACGTCGCCGGCGAACTCCAAGCTTCCCCCGGCCTCCCAACCGCCACCAATCGACTCGTGGTGAGCCACTGGTTCTTTTCCCCCACTTCGCCGACCCTAGCTCGCCGTCGTTGGGCCGGCGCGACTCCGGCGACGAGCTGAGGGCATATGTTCATCGTCTTCGTTTTTCCAGGGTTCCCAGTGTAAAAGTTAGGGACCTGTTCGCGAAGTTTTAAAAGTTCTAGGGTCTCCAGCGTAAAAAGATTCTTAAACCTAGATCTATTTTTCCCGAATCTTGTAAAATCTGCTAAAAATCGTACAAAAATCAGAAAATGCACAAAAATACTCCCTGGACTCGTGAGATTGTAAACTCAAATCTCATTTAAGCATGTATATACTTTTGGTGAACCATTTTTGAATTAAAATTCAAACTGTAAATTTAGAGACTTGTGCACCATTTCAAATCCAGAGCTCCGCTAGGGCTGAGCTTTGGATATGTTGTTTGCAGTAACTTTGGACACCTTGTGTCCAAAGGGGGCCTAAAAATATGGACTGTAGCTTCAGTTATGAATTAATTTGTGATTTCTGTCTTTTTGCAGTCCAGAAATTGTTAAAAATAATCCATGCAGCGAAAAATCACCATTTTTCTCCAGAGGCCTAAAAACTTGTTAGCACATCTGTTAAAAATGCAAAACTTAATTTTTTGCTCTGTTTAAACTAGCAAATAAATAGATATGTGTTTTCGGATAGGAATTTATTGAGGACTGTCCAAGGGTTATTTTGAGCCACCACTTGGCCAGAGCTCTCCTTGCACTTATGAATAGCTCTGGTAGGAAAATTTCTGATTTGGATGTATTTTCGATTTTATCTGAATTTATTTCATTTCTGTAGGCAGCAGTTTGTACTAATTTTAATAAATTCTGTGTAGCTCAGATTTAGCTAAATTTTGGAGTGAGCCTAACTCTTATACTCCAGTAGCTGTCATAAAGTTTATAGATAAAAAAGATGAACAGAAACTGAGAAACAAAAATGAGAAGAAATTAAGGTGGAAATTGAGTTATATAAAAGAATAGAGCTTTTTGATAATTAATTAAAATAAAACATGGAAAGGTTTAAAATTCCAGAACAGCACCCTATCTTCAAAATAATAAATGGAAATTCTTTTATATATGTACACAATCACCATCAAAGATGCGTAAAAATTTTTCTACACCCCTCCTCTAATTTTATGAAGAAGAGAGTAGTACTTTAGCATGTCTACGTGAATATGGCCTTCAAGGCCTTAGTTTTGGAATCACTAGGCAACCACTTTAAGTTATGCATCTCATGTAGAAGGCGCTATTCCAGACGGCACCTACAATCTCATCCCCGCCGACAGTGAAGGCACCCCGGAGAACGGTGCCGGCGAAGGAACAAACGACCCGGAGGCTAACCCCCAGCTAGAGCAAGAAGGCAAGCCCCAGAGCATAACCTAACCTTTAAAGTTTATGCATCTATGAATTCCCTATGCTTGTGCATTTACGTTTCAAGGAGTTGATTGAATACCTTAGCTGCACATTTCTAGTACCTATGACTTGCAACACTAGTATGAAAGGATCGATAGGGCAATGCTTTAGGTCCGTTACAAGTCGAGTGATTTCCTGTCACTCACGAGACATAGGAGTTGCTTGTCTTTACTTATGCTGGAATCATAAGGATGGACGGGCGGGATGGTAGATGTAGATCTCCCATCTGTGTATGATAATGGATTTAAGGTCAAAACGTGTGGTTGAGTGTGTCAAGTTTTTGAACGTACCACATGCATACTGATATATGGGAATCGGTAAGCCCGGTACCAGATTGAAGCAGCTAGGGCCGATAGCCATCTCTCCTTGGAAACTTTTGTTTCCCCTTCCGTACACTTGTGGATATATGTGTGAGACTGTGAGTGAAGCAGTAAACCTCTATCCTAAGGAAGGTGGATTCGGATCCGAATTGTGGATCGATGGGAAAGGTTGGGAAGTGCTTGTACCTTTTATAGCAAGCATTATCCGTGTGTGTTGGGTTTTCCCTGGCCAGGTAGCAAAATTCGGTTCGAACTGTCCGCTTCTCGCGGTTAATGAGACTGCTTGACCGCCTTGCTGCATTGAGTAACAAGTGGAACTATGAGATTGATGAACTTGTTGTATGAATTAAATTGTATTGCACCACTTGTATGCTTAGAGAGGATGCTAATCTAGAATGGTTAAATCTACTAGAATATGATGCTAAAACATGAAAGCAAGGACCTACTCTTAGTTGCTTTTTGGCAAACAAACCCACCAGCCAAAAGCCCCTCATGTCTAGATGTCGGTGATGTAGTTTTCACCCGACGGGTAAGCCTTGCTGAGTATTAGTATACTCAGCCTTGCTTGTGGCTTTTATTTACAGGTGCAATGTTGGATGTGGCAGTCGATGCCCTTACTTGGCCTACCCAGGTCCCCCCTGGATGGCACATCGAGTGGGTTCCGTCCTCTGCCGAGGAACGGGAGGAGTAGCACCGTGGCAGGCTTCATCATGGTGTTACTTGTATCGTCGTTAGTTTATCCTTCCGCTGCAATGAACAATTTATTTCCGCTGCTTGAACTTGATACTCTGATTTAAATTCCGAACTTGGTTTGTAATAACTTGTGATACTTTTATGTATGTGAACTTGTGGAATGTTGTAATCTCTGGAACTCACCTTCGTGTGGGCGTGCTGTTGTTTCGATCGAGAAAAGTACATGGTTAAGTCGGGTTTAATCCGACGGCGCTCCAGCTTATTCCGGATTAAGTGCTTGACTACTTGATTAGTGGTCCCGGGGTACTTAACTTGGAATAATTTCGGAGTGGTCCGCCATAAAGACCATGAAAGCTTCTCACTTGGCTTAGATTGACAGGGCTAGGCCAATTCTTGATAGCCTCAACCTTAGACTCATCCATCTCCACACCCTGTCCAGAAACAACAAAGCCCAAAAACACAACCTTGTCGGTGCAAAAGGTGCATTTTTCTAGGTTACATATAACTTTTCAGTTCTAAGCACTTCCAACACCATTTTTATATGTTCAACATGTTCTTCCATGGTGCTGTTGTATATCAAAATATCATCGAAATAAACCATCACAAATTTCCCAATGAAAGCCCTCAAAACATGGTTCGTCAAACGCATGAACATACTGGGTGCATTAGTTAAACCAAAAGGCATCACTAACCACCCATACAAACCAATTTTTTTTTAAAGGCTGTTTTCCATTCATCTCATTCCTTCATTCTAATCTGATGGTAACCACTTCATAGGTCAATTTTAGAGAAAATAATAGCACCACTAAGTTCATCAGGCATGTCATCAAGTCTAGGAATGAGATGACGATATCGAATAGTGATGTTATTAATTGCTCTACAATAAACACACATTCTCCATGTACCATCTTTCTTTGGAACAAGAATAACAGGGGCAGCACAAGGACTAAGGCTTTCACGCACATACCCTTTGTCAAGTAGTTCTTGCACTTGTCCCTGAATTTCCTTCGTCTCTTCCAGGTTGGTGCGGTATGGTGGTTGGTTTGGAAGTGAAACTCCCAGAATGAGGTCAATTTGATGTTCAATCCCACGAAGTGGAGGTAGACCAGCGGGTACATCCTCCGGGAAAACATCATTGAAAGCCGGCTGCACACCGGAAAGAACACTAGGAAGAGAGGTCATATTGTTAGTAGAAAGAAACGCATCTTTGTACAACAGCACAAAATGCAGCATATGGGTGTTATTTGTCATTTCTCTCATCTCTGATTTTGTGGCTATCATGACTCCCTCTTTTCCCTCAAACTCTCTAGTTTTACCACTCATGTTTGGCTTGTGGCGCTTACTCGCCGACTTGTGGACAACACTAGAGTTTTTCTGTTGTACCTCAGTCTCTCTCACTCTCTTTTGCATGTTTACTACTATGATTTGATTTGGAATCATGGGCAGCAACTTAACTCCCTTTCCTTGCCATTTGAAGGCATCTATGTTTTCATAACCAGCATGTTGGACATGTCGATCAAATTGCCACGGCCTCCCTAAGAGCAAGTGGCACACTGTTATTGGCACAACATCACATTCAACAATATCAGTGTATCCTTGTATGCTAAAGGTAACCTTCACCATATATTGCACTTTGACTTCACCACAATCGCTGAGCCATTGCACATGATAGGGGTGAGGATGTTTGGTCATGGTCAGACCCAATTTCTCACACATTTCGTTGCTAGCAAGGTTGTGGCAGCTACCACCATCAACTATCACCCTAACCAACTTGTCATTCACCTTTGCTTGAGTGTGAAATAAGTTGAACCTTTGTGCCTTTTCTTCTTCCTTGACATGAACACTCAATGCCTTAGTGACTACAATGGTGTGGCCAGCTTCAAAAGAACAAGCCTAGTAGTCATCACCTTCACCTTCTTGTGCATCATCAACATTGTCATTTTCGGTAGGGAATTCACACTCATCTTCACTAGCAGAATCATATTCCACACCCTTAGTAACAAACATAACTCAGTTGTTAGGACAATCTTTGATGACATGGCCTCGGCCCAAGCACTTAAAACATTGAATTCCACTACTTCTAGAGGTGGAACCCGCTTAAGTATTGTTCTTTGAGGACGATGGCCTAGCAGATTTCTCCACATTTGGTGATGCATTTGAATTTTCAGCAACGGTAGAGCGGGTATTAGTGTTGGAGCTAGAATTGGATGGAAACATGCCATGCCCCAAATCAATCCTTGCTGTTTTTGGAGCATTCGAGGAGGCCTTTGAGCTGAAAGTTGAATGCTTGGTTGGTTTAGCATCATCATGCAATTGCCTCTCGGCTTTTTGGGCAATGTGTACTAGCTCCACTACATTGTTGTAGGTCTGGAATTCCAGAACACGTTTGATTGGCTTGTTTAGACCGGAGAGGAAACGTGCCATGGACTGCTCTTCATCTTCTTGCACACGTGCTCTAATCATGGCTTGTTCCATTTACTTGTAGTATTCTTCCACGTATTTGCTTCCTTGCTTCAAATTCTGCAACTTGTCAAAGAGACCACGTTTGTAGTGCTTTGGAACAAATTCTTCAACCCATGTTGCCACTGGACACTCACTACTCTCTTCTCTTTGATTCTGAATTTGTTCCCACCAAACGAGAGCATATCCATCAAAGTCAAGTGCAGCCCATGTGCACATTCTTTTCCTCTGAATAATTGTGCACACGAAAGATCTTCTCAACTTTCAACTCCCATGTGAGATACACATCGGGGTCAGAGGTCCCATCAAATTTAGGCATGTTGAATTTCAGCTTCCCAAATTTCTCTTCATTGGGCTGATCATGTACATTGCGGGATGGCGTTGAAAATTATTATTGCGGTACAACTGAATTGCAGGTGCTGCATGCCCACGGCGTCTTCCTCGGCCAAATGCAGCACCTTCTCCACACCCATGCCCTTGGGCATTTTTCTCTCTTGCTCTTCCTTTTGCAACCGAGCTGCATACTCCCCATCCGTTTCATCTAGCTCTTCGTCATGCACACTTCTATCACCAGTTGTTGGCTTCAAAGCTTTAACAACTTGGGGAACCACATTATCTTGGATTCTTTTCATGTTTGCATTAAGTTGTACATTGAAGTCATGCATCTATTTTGTAGCTGCTCTTGTGTGACATACTGTGGCTCATTTTCATCTTCATCAGCTGTCATGGTTAGTGGAATAATTCAAGATATGTGGCTTGGTGGAAATCACCTTCTCTTACCACCGAAGCTCTTATGCCTCCTTGCTGAATTTGTGAGCTGCACTCACGTTGGTGGTAGTAGGCACGACACAGGTGATAGATCAATCAAAATCAAAGTCACGGTGCTTCCTAAATATGGGCTTATATGTGGAGCTTGGAGGGTTATATATGTGGTAAATTGGTGGTACAATCTAAAACTTTAAGCTTTTGTAAAGTTAAGTACAAATCCAACCAAGAGTAAATTTTAGTTGCTGAACTGAAAGTAGAGAAGTGGTCGATTACGTTTAGCAACTCACGCAAGGATAAGAAACTTATTGCGGCAAAAAGGACAGAGCTAGGGTAAAAATATGAATCAATAACTAAGCTTAATGCAGCACAAGTTAAGAATATATGCCAGACAATTGCTCTAAAATATCAAGTTAATTCCAACAATCATTGTGGTGAACTCATAACTTGTTCTTTATTTTTTTTCTTTCTTTCTTTTTGCTACTGAGTTAAGCACACTAAATTGTACACAAAGTATTTGTTTTGCTCAAAGTTATTCTCAGATTTAGCAAAGTACAAAGCTTATGAGAAACAACATGTATCTATTCTTTCGTTCAGTTGAGAAAAACTCTGTTCATCTAGATCTAAAACATTCACGGATCTGAAACTATATCAAGATGACATATTCACAAAATCAGGTCTGAAGATAAAAGATGTGTCTCGAAATAAGATTTCCAACGAGTACAAGTACACTCAAAACATATTTCTGATGTAAAAGTTATGCTCATTTTAGTGTACTGTGCTCAAACTTCAGATCTGGCCGCAAAATGGATTCGAGATGAAAGAAAATCAGATCAAGAACACAAGAACGAATGGGTAAAACCAAATATGGCTGGGGAAATAGGGGAAAACACAAATCAGAGGCAGAATACAAGAAGAAACACCAAGGAATACAAGGATTCAGCAACCAAACTCGATCTATTAGATTGGAACATAACCAAACTCACTGAAATTTTAGATCGGGTTGTGGTTGTGGAAGTTTTTGGTATTTTCAGTTTTGGGTAACAAACTAAAGGGAGAAACAAGGGTAAAGACCTTATCGAGTAAACCGTAGCTCTAAATACCAAGATGATGCGGGGGCTTGCCCGATTTTCTCGTGTAGGATCATGGGGGATAACTTGACCCATGCAACCTGACGAAACAAGGCACCAACAACTGCTCGAACAGCCACCTATGACAAGGATTTTCCCAACCACACATTGGTCGTTGCCTTACCTGAACCACGCAAAGGTAGAGGTGATGCTCTTGCAAATTCCAAGGAAAACATAAGAACACATGGTAGAGAACACTCTCAATCCTCAAGGGGGCAACACTGGCACAACCCTAAGTACAAGAGCACTTGGCTTCTCTATTTTCTTATCTCAAATTCGTGGTTAGGGTTTCCACCTATGAACAACCCTGCTAGTTGGGCTGGATACCTTACACACAAGCCCAGTTTGAAATAATAGGTATCTAGGTAAATTTGCGACTTGACCAGTTCAGGCCAGGAGGATCTGTCCGTTTGTAACACCCTAAAAATGCCCTATTTTAAATTTTGTAATTAATTGGCTTTTATATTCAAGTGCTCATGAAAAATATAGGGAAAAATAAAATTTTGAATAATTAAAAGCAAACATAGGAAATAGAAATATTATTGTTGCATTCATGCTGGTGCATTTATTTTTGATTGTTGAATTCAAATTTGAATTTGAATTCAAATGAGTGTTTGAATAAAAGAAAAACCTTTTCTTTTCTCTCTCTTATTCCTTCTCCCTTTTCAGCCCAGCCGGCCCACTCTTTCTCCCCTCTCTTTCTTCCCCGCGGCCCAACCCTTTTCTCCCCTGTGCGGCCCAGCTCGGCCAGCCCAACACCACGCCCCACCGCAGCCCGCAGCCGCGCGCTCCTCTCTCTCTCTGCCACTGACAAGCGGGGCCCGCCTGTCATCCCCCACCTCGCGCCGCTGACAGGCCGAGCCCGACGCGGGGTCGAGCTCGAGTCCGCGCCGCCACGCCGCCGTGCCGCGCCCAGACTCCTCGTGGCTTGGCCCACACGCCAAGGAGCCCAGGGCCCCTATATAAGCGCCACCCCCCCTTCCGCAAGCCTGCACGCACCAAACCCTAGCCGCCGCCGCCATTAACCTAGCCCGAGCCGCCGCCGTTGCTTCGAGCTGGTCTCGCCGCCGCATTGCCGCCAAGATCGAGCCGTGGAGCTTCGCGGTGTGGTGAGGAACTCGCCGGGCCTCTTTATCCCCTCCCTCTCGCCTCGTAGTGCTTGCGCAAGCTCGCCGTGGTAGCCGCTCCGCCGCCGCGCGTCGCTAGCCGCCACCGTCGCCCGAGCCTCGAGCACAACCCCCAAAACGGGTTCGCCGTTGTCTCCTCTTCCTCTAGGACCAATCGCGGCGAGGTTTGGAGCTCTACAGCGCCAGTGACGCTTGATTCCGGCGAGCCTCCGGCCGTGCGCCGCCGCGGGCCGTCGTCCCCGGCGAGCCGAGCCGCTCAGAGCGTTGCCACCATCCGATCCAAATCCGATGGCCAGATTTAAAAGCCGATCTAAACCGAGCCGGTTCACCGTGAACCCGTGAACCGCGGTTCATGGCCGGTCCACGCCACAGTAGACCGTGACGTCTACTGACGTCAGCCCCTCAGCCGCCGCCGTGGCGTTTTTGCAGAAGAGCCCCTCTGCTTTTCAAAAACCAACCTGCGGTCCACCTCTATTCAAAAGTATTTACAAGTAAGTCCTTTTTCTTTCGGTTTAGCCCCTGCTCTTTTGAAAAATAGTGCCCGCCGTCCTAGATGTCCTTTTTACCCCGTAGCCCTCGAGTTTTTTATGAAATTATGTTTTAGGTCCCTGGTTTTTTTCAAAAACACCCCTGGAAGCCTAAAACTTTCACCAGCAAGCCCTTAGAGCCCGTTTTAAACGTAGTTTCTCCGTTTTAATTCAGATTTGAGTGATTTTTGCGCTCACGTGTTCATAGCGAAGCGTACGACAACTCTAAAGCCTTCTTTTCATCTTTTGTTTATGTTTGGTGTACTTTTCTAATTAAATACTTTGTTTGCATGTATGTGTGGATGCTTGTGTGGTGATCGATGTGAGTAGTTGACGAGCCGTTCGAGTTCGCCGACGATCCCATCCTCGAAGAGCAGGTGCAGCAGCAGTTCACTGAGGAAGGCAAGTATAACACGGACCATCCTTGTTACCTATACACCGGTTAATCACACAAATCATACGCATGTGTCTAATATTGATATACACTAAGGATATTCCTAGTCCTTACCTTATTCCTTGTTTACCCGGGTTTTATGCATTGTGGTTAGTCTATGATACGTGCTGCAACCAACATTTATTTTTATGTTAATATTGAATTAATGGTTCACTTCGATGATGACTAAAAGATGCTTTTTAGCAACATGGTTCGGAGAACTAGAGCATGTGCTTTGTGCTTTGTTCTAGTGTCTCTATAAGGTTTGGTCTAGGGAATTAGAGCATGTGCTTCGTGCTTTGTTCTAATGTCTCTCCGTAAGGTCCGGTTCTTAAAGCGGCAACCCAGTATCAAAGTACACTAAAAAACCAGTGCAAAAGGGAATAAGGGTGTTGGAATTCAAAAATCCATCAAAAATTCAAATTGAAATTCAAAAACAAAGGTTGATTGACACCCAACTGAAAACTCAAGAATTTTGTACTAAACTTGAAAATATCCAAAAATAAAAGTTATTTTTCATAAAAAATAAGGCCTAGTCACTGTTTGGGACTTTTGAAAATTTTGCATTTTAGTCCCTCAAAAATTCAAAAAACCAATCTGAACACCTTTTTGAAATTGGGTTGTTTGAGCTCGAAAAACTTGAAATTTCAGGTTCATCCCAAAAAGAAAGTTGTGTCCCATCTCTCAAACTCCAACTTTTATTTTCACACTTTTTCAAGTTCAGTTCAAATTTTTGGAGAAAATTCGAAAGGGAAAATGGAGCTCCCCGGGGCGCCAACAGTGGCCCTGGCGCGCCTCTGCTCCGGCCGGGAGCCAGCCGCCACGTGGCCGGCGAGCGGCGGAGGCCGCGCCGAGCTGGCCGAGCCACGGCGTCGGGTGGCGCTTGTCGCTTTGTACTTGTCCAACCCCTCCCGAGCCGTCGCATCGCCGTCGTCGCGTCTCGTTGCCTCGCGCTGCGGAGTGCCATCATGGCGGTCGGGCGCCGCCGTGGCCGCGCGCGCGCGACGCGCAGAGCCTCTCCGCGGATGATTCCTCTCCGCTCCGCGCCAAGAAGCCCTGTAGAAGATCTCCACTTCCCCACGCCTCAATCTCCGATGCCCAGTCCCATGCGCGCGCTCTGCCCGAGCTCGCCGCGCCATCAATGGCGACCGCGACAGCCCACGCACGCGCACGCACGCCTCCGAGGCACCCCGGTGCTCGCTAGCGCACCCAAACCCTTCACCGAGCACCCTCATTCCTTCCCTCAGCCAGTGCCCAGTCCATCTCCCTCTCCTCGCGCTCGCCTCCATCGTCTTCCACCTCGGGACGCCTTGAGCCGAGCTCGAGCTTCCCCGCCGCAAACTCGAATCGACCGCAAATCCCTCCACCCTCTTCCAATCCCCCGCGCGTGAAGCTCGCTCACTCACCCCGCTAGCTGCTCGAGCACTCCCCAGCTCGAATCGAACCTCACTCGCCACGAATCGAGACTTTTCCCCACCGCTCGGCTTTAAACACCGCGAACCCCACCTCCACGTCGAGCCCCATAACCCGGTCATCCCCGCCGCAGACGAACCCCACGACGAGCTCCACCATCATCCAGTGAAGCTCACACGCCCTTCCGCGCATCGTCTCGACCCCCACAGGCCGCCAGCGACGTCGCCGGAGCTAACCGCGCCGCCGCTCAATGTCGACGAGCCGCGCCGCTTCACCTCCGACCCCGAGACCTACCTCAACCGACTCGCAGTGAGCTCCTCTCCATTTCCCCCAACTTTCCCCGAGCCAACTCGCCGTCGTTTCGCCGGCGTAGCGACGCCGACGAGCCCTGGACCCGTCTGCGTTCCCCTTTTAGTTCTAGGGTCCTTTGCGCAAAAGTGAGGGACTGGTTTGTAAGGTTTTGAAAGTTCTAGGGTTTACAGCGTAAAAAGATTCTTAAACCTAGATCTATTTTTTTTTGAATCTTGTAAAAAATCTACTAAAATTCGTACAAAAATCGGAAAAATGCACAAAAATACTCCCTGGACTCGTGAGATTGTAAACTCCAATCTCATTTAAGCATGTATGTACTTTTGGTGAACCATTTTTGAATTAAAATTCAAACTATGAATTTAGAAACTTGTTCACCATTTCAAATCCAACGCTCCGCTGGGGTTGATCTTTGGATATGTTGTTTGTAGTGACTTTGGACATCTTGTGTCCAAAGGGGACCTAAAAATATGGACTGCAGCTTCGGTTATGAATTAAAATGTGTTTCCTGTCTTTTTGTAGTCCAGAAATTGTTAAAAATAATCTGTGCAGTGAAAAATCACCATTTTTCTCCAGAGACCTAAAAACTTGTTTGCACATCTGTTAAAAATGCCAAACTTAATTTTTGCTCTGTTTAAACTAGCAAATAAATAGATATGTGTTTTTAGATAGAAATTTATTGAGGACTGTCCAAGGGTTATTTTGAGCCACCACTTGGCCAGAGCCCTCCTCATACTTATGACTAGCTCTGGTAGGAAGATTTCCTGATTTAGATGTATTTTCAATTTTATATGAATTTATTTCATTTCTGTAGGAAGCAGATTGTACTAATTTTAATAAATTTTGTGTAGCTCAGATTTAGCTAAATTTTGGAGTGAGCTTAGCTCTTATACTCCAGTAGCTGTCATAAAGTTTATAGATAAAAATGATGAACAGTGTGGCGGACCACTCCGAAATTATTCCAAGTTAAGTACCCCAGGACCACTAATCGAGTAGTCAGGCACTTAATCCAGAATAAGCTGGAGCGCCGTCGGATTAAACCCGATTTAACCACGTACTTTTCTCGATCGAAACAACAGCACGCCCACACGAAGGTGAGTTTCAGAGATTACAACATTCCACAAATTTAACATACACAAATAGTATCACAAAGTTATTACAAACCAAGTTCAAATTTAAATCAGAGTATCAAATTCTTGCCGCGGAAATAAATAGTTCATTGCAGCGGAAATAAAGGTTCATAGCAGCGGAATGAAAGCTAACGACGATACAAGTAACACCATGATGAAGCCTGCCACGGTGCTACTCCTCCCGATCCTCGGCAGAGGACGGAACCCACTCGATGTGCCATCCAGGGGGAACCTGGGTAGGCCAAGTCAAAGCATCGACTGCCACATCCAACATTGTACCTGTAAATCAATGCCACAAGCAAGGCTGAGTATACTAATACTCAGCAAGGCTTACCCGTCGGGTGAAAACTACATCACCGACATCTAGACAATGAGAGGCTTTTGGCTGGTGGGTTTGTTTGCCAAAAAGCAACTAAGAGTAGGTCCTTGCTTTCAAGTTTTACCATCATATTCTAGTAGATTTAACCATTCTAGATTAGCATCCTCTCTAAGCATACAAGTGGTGCAATACAATTTAATTCATACAACAAGTTCGTCAATCTCATAATTCCACTTGTTACTCAATGCAGCAAGGCGGTCAAGCAGTCTCATTAACCGCGAGAAGCGGACAGTTCGTACCGAATTTTGCTACCTGGCCAGGGGAAACCCAACACACACGGATAGTGCTCGCTATAAAAGGTACGAGCACTTCCCAACCTTTCCCATCGATCCACAATTCGGAACCGGGTCCATTTCCATAGGATAAAGGTTTACTGCTTCGCTCACAGTCTCACGCATATATCCACAAGTGTACGGCAGGGGAAAACAAAGTTTCCAAGGAGAGATGGCTATCGGCCCTAGCTGCTTCAATCTGGTACCGGGCTTACCGACTCCCATATATCGGCATGCATGTGGTATGTTCAAAAACATGACACACTCAACCACACGTTTTGACCTTAAATCAATTATCATACACGGACGGGAGATCTACATCTATCACCCCGCCCGTCAATCCTTATGATTCCAACATAAGTAAAGACAAGCAACTCCTATGTCTCGCGAGTGACAGGAAATCACTCGACTTGTTACGGACCTAAAGCAATGCCCTATCGATCATTTCATACTAGTGTTGCAAGTCATAGGTACTAGGAAATGTGCAGCTAAGGTATTCAATCAACTCCTTGAAACGTAAATGCACAAGCATAGGGAATTCATAAATGCATAAATTTTGAAAGTTAGGTCATGCTCCGGGGCTTGCCTTCTTGCTCTAGCTGGGGGTTAGCCTCCGGGTTGGTCGATCCTTCGCCGGCACCTCCCTCCGGGATTCCTTCCTCGTCGGCGGGGATGAGATGGTAGTTGCCGTCCGGAATAGCGCCTTCTACATGAGATGCATAACTTAAGGTGGCTGCCTATTGATTCTAAGACTAAGGCCTTGAAGGCCATATTCACCTAGACATGCTTAAGTACTATTCTCTTTTTCATAAAATTAGAGGAGGGGTGTGTGGAAGATTTTTATTCATCTTTGATGGTGATTGTGTACATATATAAAAGAATTCTATTTATTATTTGCAAATTAGGGTGCTGTTCTGGAATTTTAGATTCTCCTTATTTTATTCTAACTAATTAACAAAAAGGTTTATTCTTTTATATAAATCAATTTCCACCTAGATTTCTTCTCATTTTTGTTTCTCACTTTCTGTTCATCCTTTTTATCTACAAACTTTATGACAGCCACTGGAGTATAAGTGCTAAGCTCACTCCAAAATTTAGCTAAATCTGAGCTACACAAAATTTATTAAAATTAATACAATCTGCTGCCTGCAGAAATGAAATAAATTCATATAAAATTGAAAATTCATCCAAACCAGGAAATTTTCCTACCAGAGCTAGTCACAAGTTCAAGGAGGGCTCTGGCCAAGTGGTGGCTCAAAATAACCCTCGGACAGTCCTCAATAAATTTCTATCCTAAAACATATAACTATTTATTTGCTAGTCTAAACAGAGCAAAAATTAAGTTTTGTATTTTTAGCAGATGTGCTAACAAGTTTTTAGGCTTCTAGAGAAAAATGGTGATTTTTCACTGCATGGATTATTTTTAATAATGTCTGGACTACAAAAAGACAGGAAACACATTTTAATTCATAACTGAAGCTACATTTCATATTTTTAGGTCCCCTTTGGATACAAGGTGCCCAAAGTCACTACAAACAACATATCCAAAGATCAACCCTAGCGGAGCTCTGGATTTGAAATGGTGCACAAGTTTCAAATTTTACAGTTTGAATTTTAATTCAAAAATGGTTCACCAAAAGTATATACATGCTTAAAGGAGATTGTAGTTTACAATCTCACGAGTCCAGGGAGTATTTGTCTGCATTTTTCTGATTTTTGTACGATTTTTAACGGATTTTACAAGATTCGGGAAAAATTAGATCTAGGGTTAAGAATCTTTTTACGCTGGGGACCCTAGAACTTTCAAAACCTTTCAAACCAGTCCCTGGTTTTTGCGCAGAGGACCCTAGAACTAAAAGGGGAACGCGAACGAGTCCTTGGGCTCGTCGGCGTTGTTACGCCGGCGAAACGACGGCGAACTGGGTCGGGGGATGTTGGGGGAAATGGAGAGGAGCTCACCGCGAGTCGGTTGAGGTAGGTCTCGCGATCGGAGATGAAGCGGCGCGGCTCGTCGACGTGGAGCGGCGGCGCGGTTAGCTCCGGCGATGTCGCTGGCGGTCTGCGGTGGTCGAGGCGGTGCGCGGAAAGGCTCATGAGCTTCACGGGACGATGGTGGAGCTCGTCGTGGGGTTCGTCTGCGATGGGGATGGCCGGGGTATAGGTCTCGCCGTGGAGGTGGTGTTCGGGGTGTCAATGGCCGAGCGGTGGGAAAAGTCTCGATTCGCGGCGAGTGTGGCTCGATTCGAGCTGGGGATTGCTCGAGCAGCTAGCGGGGTGAGTGAGCGAGCTGCACGCGCGGGGGATTGGAAAGGGGTGGAGGGATTCGCAGTCGATTCGAGGTTGCGGCGGGGAAGCTCGAGCTCGGCTCAGGGTGTCCCGAGGTGGAAGACGACGGGAGCGAGCGCGGTGAGAGGGAATGGCTAAGTGTGGACAGAGGGGGAAGAGTGTGCGGTGCTCGGGGAAGCGTTTGGGTGCGCTAGCGAGCACTGAGTGGGCTCGGTGGCGTGTGTGCGCGTGCACGGGCCGTCGCGGTCGCCATTGATGGCGCGGCGAGCTCGGGCAGAGCGCGCGCACGGGACTGGGCGTCAAAGATCGTCGCGTGGAGCAGTGGAGATCTTCTACAGGGCGTCTTGGCACGGAGCGGAGAGGAATCTTCCGCGGGGCGGCACTGCGCGTCGCGCGCGCGAGCGCGCGGCCACGGCGGCGCCCGACCGCCATCATGGCGCTCCGCGGCGCGAGGCAAAGCGGGCGAACGACGGCGAGGTGACAGCTCGGGAGGGGTTGGACAAGCACAAGGCGACAAGCGCCACCCGACGCCGCGGCTCGGCCAGCTCGGCGCGGCCTCCGCCGCTCGCCGGCCACGTGGCGGCCGAGCTCCGGCCAGGCGCAGAGCGCGCCAGGGCCGAGCTGGCAGCCCCGGGGAGCTCCACTGCTACATTTGAATTTTCTCCAAAAATTTGAACTGAACTTGAAAAAGTGTGCAAATAAAAGTTGGAGTTTGAAAGATGGGACACAACTTTCTTCTTGGGGTGAACCTGAAATTTCAAATTTTTCGAGCTCAAACAACCCAAATTCAAAAAGGTGCCCAGAACTGTATTTCGAGTTTTTGAGGGACTAAACTGCAAAATTTTCAAAAGTTCCAAACAGTGACTAGGCCTTATTTGTGATGACAAACAACTTTTATTTTTGGAGATTTTCAAGTTTAGTACAAAGTTTTTGAGATTTCAGTTGGGTGTCAAACAACCCTTGTTTTTGAATTTAAATTTGAATTTTTGATGGATTTTTAAATTTTCAACCCATAACTCCCTGTTACATTGGTTTTAGTGTACTTTTAATTCTTTTGACATCAGAGATGTCACAGCCTACCCCCCTTAAAAGGAATCTCGTCCCGAGATTCGATTAAACTTAGGGATAAGGCGGGAAAAGTACCTTGGCTTACGACAGGATGTCGGGGAAGTTCTTCTTAAGATAGTCCTCGGTTTCCCACGTGGCTTCCTCCTCGGAGTGATGACTCCACTGAATTTTGTACATTTTAACTCATTTCCTTCGTGTTTGTCTCTCTTTCTCATCGAGGATTTTAATGGGATGCTCTTCATAGGAGAGATCCGGTTCAACCGAGAGTTCCTCTTGTTCAACAACTTCGGTCGGAACACGAAGACACCTCTTGAGTTGGGAAACATGGAATACATCGTGTACGGCTGAGATCTTCTCGGGAAGCTTCACTCGATAGGCCACCGGTCCACATTGTTGAGTAATTTCATAGGGGCCGATATAACGAGGTGCAAGCTTTCCTTTTAACCCAAATCTTTGCACACCCTTGGTCGGGGAGACCTTAAGATACACGTGATCACCAACTTCAAACTGAAGTGGCTTCCGCCGTTGATCAAAGTAACTCTTTTGTCATGACTGGGCGGTTCTAAAATTTTCACGAACGATCCTAACCTTTTCTTCTGCTTCCTTTACAAGGTTAGGGCCATAGGTATACCTCTCGCCTGCTTGGGACCAACACAATGGGGTCCGACATCTTCTACCATATAAGGCTTCGAAAGGTGCCATTTTAAGACTCGCCTGGTAGCTGTTGTTATAGGAGAATTCGGCCAGAGATAAACACTTCTCCCAATTCTTTCCATAATGGATAACACAAGCTCGAAGCATATCCTCAAGTATTTGATTTACCCTTTCCGTCTGCCCATCGGTCTGAGGGTGATATGCTGAACTACGGATCAGTTTGGTGCCTAGGGACAGTTGCAATTGTTCCCAAAAGCATGCTACGAACTGAGCACCACGATCTGAAATTATCGTCTTGGGTACCCCATGTAGACAAACGATCCGTTCCAAATAAATCTCCGTGTACCTCTTAGCGGTATAAATGGTATTGACCGGAATAAAATGTGCGGTCTTGGTAAGGCGATCCACAATTACCCAAATAGAATCATGCCCCTGAGGGGTTCTGGGAAGTCCAACAATGAAATCCATGCTTATATCTTCCCACTTCCATGAGGGAATAGGTAGAGGTTGAAGCGTGCCTGCTACCTTCAAGTGGCTAGCCTTAACCCGCTGGCATGTGTCACATTCCGACACATACGTGGCAATTTCTCGCTTCATCCGAGTCCACTAAAAATTTTGTTTCAAATCTTGGTACATTTTGGTGCTACCGGGATGGATGGAAAATTTAGAGAGATGGGCCTCATCCATAATCTTCCTCCGGAGTTCCGTGTTTTTGGGCACCACGAGGCGATATCCAAACCACATCACTCCCTGCCCATCTAACCGGAAACACTTGTACTTCTCTTTCACCTTCTCCTTCGACAATTTCCTTTTAAGGATTTTAATCATTGCATCATTTAATTGGGCTACAACAATCTGATCGTGCAAGGTTGGTTCAACTGCAATATGGTTGAAGTACCCGTGTGGAACAATCTCTAAGTTTGTGACATCTCTGATGTCAAAAGAATTAAAAAGTGCAATTAAAATCAATGCAACAGGGAATTGGGTTGAAATTCAAAAATTCGTCAAAAATTCAATTATAATTCAAAAACAAGGGTTGTTTGGCACCCAACTGAAATCTAAAAATCTCGGACCAAAAAGAGTAGTTGTCATCACCAACAGCCCTTCGCGACAACCTCGCCACGGCGTTCGTTCCGCTCGATGACCCTCGAGCGGGGATGTCCGTCACGATCGAGCTTAGCCCGGATGTCCGTCACGATCGAGCTTAGCCCGGATGTCCGTCCCGATCGAGCTATGTCCGTGACGATCGAGCCTAGCCAGTAGTTTCCATCACGCTCGAGGCTCCACAGCCAAGCTCGAGGGGGCACTTACCCTCGAGCGACGTTCTGTCACGCTCGAGGCTTCGCAGCCAAGCTCGAGGGGGGCACTCACCCTCGAGTGGCGTTTCCGACCATTCGAGGCTCGGCAAGCTCGAGCTTGCGGTTCAAGCTCGAAGCGCCGTAGCGCCTGGTCGAAGTGCCTGGTCCAAGCTCGAAAGTTGTGTCCCACACCTCAGACCCCAACTTTTAATTTTACCCGTTTCGAAGTTCAGTTCGAATTTTTGGAGAAAATTCGAATTTGGAAATCGGAGCTCCACGGGCATGCTACAGTGCCCCTGGCGCGCGCTGCGCTGGCCGGAGCTCGGCCGCCACGTGGCCGGCGAGCGGCGCAGGCGGCGCTGAGCTGGCCAAGCCGCGGCGGACGCTGGCGCTTGTCGCCTAGCTCTTGTCCGGCCACTCCCGAGCCATCACTTCGCCGCTGTCGCCTCGCCTCGCCTCGTGCCGCGGAGCGCCATCATACGGTCGCGCGCCGCCGTGGCCGCACGCGCGCTCGCGCCGCGCCGAGCGCACTGCAGGCGGTAGAGTCCATTCGCGTCGCGACAAAGCCTCTGCTGAGGATCTCCACTTCATCACGCGATGATCTTTGACGCCCAACCGCGCGTGTGCGCTCTGTTCGAGCTCGCGCGCCATCAATGGCGACCGCGACAGCCACCCACGCGCTCGCACGCTCCCGAGGCCGCACAGTGCCTCCCTTGCGTGCTCAATCACTCCACCGCGCACTCACACCCCTCCTCTCACTCGCTCACTTGGCCATTTCCACTTCCCCGCGCTCGCTCGGTCTTCTTCCTCCTCGCGACGCGCAAGCCGAACCCAAGCTCTTCGCGAAATTCCTCGTCCACACTCCACCATTCCCAAGTTCGTCCCGCACGGAGCTAGTCCACTCCACCAGCTCCAAAACCCCCAACTTTCCCCAAGACATTGACCCTTCTCCGGCGAGAATTCGTGAATTCCCCCAAATCGCGATTTTCGGCCACCGGAGCACCCGCACGTCGAGCCCCTACTCCGAGCCGTCCCCGAGGTCAACCGAGCACGCCATTGGCTTCCTCGAGCTCCACTGGTGCTCTAGGACCCCTCGAACCTCGGCGAACGACCCCGAGCTCACCGGCGTAGAAGCCGCGGCGGCCGCGCCGCCACCACCTCGTCGCCGGCGAAACTCCGACCATCCCCGGCCTCCAAACCGTCCCCAAACGACTCGTGGTGAGCCCAGGATCCTTTTCCCCCACTTCCCCGAGCCTAGTTCGCCGCCGTTTGGCCGGCGCAACTCCGGCGAGAGCCGAGGGCCTTCCTTCATCGTCTTCGTTTGTGTAGGGGTCTCTGCGCAAAAGTTCAGGGACTCGTTCTTGAAGTTTTGAAAGTTCTAGGGTTCTCGGTGAAAATAGATTCTTAACCCTAGATTTGATTTTCCCGAAACTTGTAAAATCGATTAAAAATCATACAAAAATCGGAAAACTGCACAAAAATACTCCCTGGATTCGTGAGAGTCTAAATTACAATCTCTATTAGACATGTTTGTACTTTTGACGAACTGTTTTTGAATTAAAATTCAAACAAGGAAAATCTAAAGTTATGCACCATTTCCAATCCAGAGCTGCGCTAGGGTTGAGCTTTGGATATGTTGTGTATAGCGACTTTGGACAGCTTGTGTCCAAAGGGGACCCAAAAATATGATTGGTAGCTCCAGTTATGAATTTAGATGTATTTCCTGTCTTTTTGCAGTGCAGAAATCATTAAAAATAATATGTGCAACGAAAAATCACCATTTTGCTCCTGAGAACTAAAACCTTGTTGGCACACATGTTAAAAATGAAAAACTTAATTTTTGCTCTGTTTAGGATGGCAAATAATTAAATATGTGTTTTTGGATAGAAAAATATTGAGGACTACCCAAGGGTTAGTTTGAGCCACCACTTGGCCAGAGCCCTCCTCATACTTATGCCTAGCTTTGGTAGAAAGATCTCCTGAAATGGGTGAATTTTCGATTTTATATGAATTAAATTCAATTCTGCTGGCAGCAACTTGTTATATTTTTTAATAAATTATGTGTAGCTCAAAATTAGCTAAATTTTGGAGTGAGCTTGACTCTTATACTCCAGTAGCTGTCATAAAGTTTATAGATAAAAATGATGAGCAGAAAAGGAGAAACAAAAATGCGAAGTAATCTAGATGGAAATCGATTTATATAAAAGAATAAACCTTTTTGTAGTTAGTTAGAATAAAATTAATGGAATCTGAAATTCCAGAACAGCCACCCTAAGTTATGCATCTCATGTAGAAGGCGCCATCCCGGACGGCAACTACCACCTCATTCCCGCAGACGAGAAAGAAGTCCCGGAGGAAGGTGCCGGTGCAGGATCGACCAACCCGGAGGCTAACCCCCAGTCCGAGCAAGAAGGCAAGCCCCGGAGCATAACCTAACTTTACCAAATTATGCACTTTGAATTCTCTATGTTGGTGCATTTACGTTCAAGGAGTTGATTGAATACCTTAGCTGCACATTTCCTAGTACCTATGACTTGCAATACTAGTATGAAAGGGATCGATAGTGCATGGCTATAGGTCCGTTACAAGTCGAGTGATTTCCTGTCACTCGCGAGACATAGGAATTGCTTGTCTTTACTTATGTTGGAATCATAAGGATTGACGGGCGGGATGATAGATGTAGATCTCCCGTCCGTGTATGATAATTGATTAAGGTCGAAATGTGTGGTTGAGTGTGTCAAGTTTTTGAACGTACCACATGCATGCCGATGTATGGGGATCGGTAAGCCCGGTACCAGATTGAAGCAGCTAGGGCCGATAGCCATCTCTCCTTGGAAACTTTGTTTTCCCCTGCCGTACACTTGTGGATATATGCGTGAGACTATGAGTGAAGCAGTAAACCTTTATCCTAAGGAAATGGACCCGGTTCCGAATTGTGGATCGATGGGAAAGGTTGGGAAATGCTTGTGCCTTTTATAGCAAGCAGAGTATCCGTGTGTGTTGGGTTTCCCCTGGCCAGGTAGCAGAAATTCGGTTCGAACTGTCCGCTTCTCGCGGTTAATGAGACTGCTTGACCGCCCTGCTACATTGAGTAACAAGTGGAACTATGAGAATGATGAACTTGTTGTATGAAATAAATTGTACTGCACCACTTGTATGATTAGACAGGATGCTAATCTAGAATGGTTAAATCTACTAGAATATGATGCTAAAACTTGAAAGCAAGGACCTACTCTTAGTTGCTTTTTGGCAAACAAACCCACCAGCCAAAAGCCTCTCATTGTCTAGATGTCGGTGATGTAGTTTTCACCAGACGGGTAAGCCTTGCTGAGTATTAGTATACTCAGCCTTGCTTGTGGCAATATTTTACAGGTATACCTTTGGATGTGGATGCTTTGTCTTGGCCTGCCCAGGTTCCACCTGGCTGGAACATCGAATGGGTTCCGTCCTCTGGCGAGGATCGGGAGGAGTAGCTTCGTGGCAGGCTTCAGCACGGAGTTATTTTGTATCGTCGTTAGATTGTTTTACTTCCGCTGCAATGAACCTCTAAATTCAGTTGTTATGACTTTTTAAATTCCGCTGTAATGAACTTTTATTTCCGCTGCAAGACTTGTACTCTGATTTAAATTTGAACCTGGTTTGTAATAACTTGTAATATCTATGTGTGTAAGTTAATTTGTGGAATGTTGTAATATCTGGAACTCACCTTCGTGTGGGCGTGCTTGTGGCGGTTCCACTCCGAAATTATTCCAAGTTAAGTACCTTGGGACCACTAATCACGTAGTCAGGCACTTAATCCGGAATAAGCTGGAGCGCCGTCGGATTAAACCCGATTAAACCACGTACTTTTCTCGATCGAAACAACAGCACGCCCACACGAAGGTGAGTTCCAGAGATAACAACATTCCACAAATTAACTTACACAAATAGGTATTACAAGTTATTACAAACCAGGTTCAAATTTAAATTAGAGTACAAGTCTTGCAGCAGAATTTAAAAGTTCAACAACTGAAATTAACGTTCATTGCAGCGGAAGATAAACATCTAACGACGATACAAGCAACTCCGTGCTGAAGCCTGCCACGAAGCTACTCCTCCCGATCCTCGCCAGAGGACGGAACCCATTCGATGTGCCAGCCAGGTGGAACCTGGACAGGCCAAGACAAAGCATCGACATCCAAAGGAATACCTGTAAAATAATGCCACAAGCAAGGCTGAGTATACTAATACTCAGCAAGACTTACCCGTCGGGTGAAAACTACATCACCGACATCTAGACAATGAAAGGCTTTTGGCTAGTGGGTTTGTTTGCCAAAAAGCAACTAAATAAGTCCTTGCTTTCAAGTTTTAGCATCATATTCTAGTAAATTTAACCATTCTAGATTAGCATCCTCTCTAAGCATACAAGTGGTGCAATACAATTTAATTCATACAACAAGTTCATAAATCTCATAATTCCACTTGTTACTCAATGTAGCAGGGCGGTCAAGCAGTCTCATTAACCGCGAGAAGCGGACAGTTCGAACCGAATTTGTGCTACCTGGCCAGGGAAAACCCAACACACACGGATACTCTGCCTGCTATAAAAGGTACAAGCATTTCCCAACCTTTCCCATCGATCCACAATTCGGAACCGGGTCCACTTCCTTAGGATAAAGGTTTACTGCTTCACTCACAGCATCACGCATATATCCACAAGTGTACGGCAGGGGAAACAAAGTTTCCAAGGAGAGATGGCTATCGGCCCTAGCTGCTTCAATCTGGTACCGGGCTTACCGGCTCCCATATACCGGCATGCATGTGGTACGTTCAAAAACTTGACACACTCAACCACACATTTCGACCTTAAATCAATTATCATATACGGACGGGAGATCTACATCTATCATCCCGCCCGTCAATCCTTATGATTCCAACATAAGTAAAGACAAGCAATTCCTATGTCTCGCGAGTGACAGGAAATCACTCGACTTGTAACGGACCTAAAGCAATGCTCTATCGATCCTTTCATACTAGTATTGCAATTCATAGGTACTAGGAAATGTGCAGCTAAGGTATTCAATCAACTCCTTGAAACGTAAATGCACAGACATAGAGAATTCAAAGTGCATAATTTGGTAAAGTTAGGTTATGCTCCGGGGCTTGCCTTCTTGCTCGGACTGGGGGTTAGCCTCCGGGTTGGTCACTTCTACACCGGCACCGTGCTCCGGGACTCCTTCCTCGTCTGCGGGGATGAGGGTGTAGTCGCCGTCTGGGATAGCGCCTTCTACATGATATGCATAACTTAGGGTGGCTGTTCTGGAATTTCAGATTCCATTTATTTTATTCTATCTAACTACAAAAAGGTTTATTCTTTTATATAAATCGATTTCCATCTAGATTACTTCGCATTTTTGTTTCTCCATTTCTGTTCATCATTTTTATCTATAAACTTTATGGCAGCTACTGGAGTATAAGAGCTAAGCTCACTCCAAAATTTAGCTAATTTTGAGCTACACATAATTTATAAAAATTATATCAAGTTGCTGCCAGCAGAATTGAAATTAATTCATATAAAATTGAAAATTCATCCATTTCAGGAGATTTTCCTACCAAAGCTAGGCATAAGCATGAGGAGGGCTCCGGCCAAGTGATGGCTCAAAATAACCCTTGGGTAGTCCTCAATAATTTTCCATCCAAAAACACATATTTAATTATTTACCATCCTAAGCTGAGCAAAAATTAAGTTTCTCATTTTTCACAGGTGTGCTAACGAGTTTTTAGTCCTCAGGAGCAAAATGATGATTTTTCACTGCCCAGATTATTTTTAATGATTTCTGCACTGCAAAAAGACAGAAAACCTATTTTAATTCATAACAGGAGCTGTAGTTCATATTTTTAAGTCCCCTTTGGACACAAGCTGTCCCAAGTCACTACAAACAACATATCCAAAGCTCAACCCTAGCGTAGCTCTGGATTTGAAATGGTGCACAACTTTAGGTTTTCATAGTTTGAATTTTAATTCACATACAGTTCGTCAAAAGTACAAACATGTCTAATAGAGATTGTAGTTTAGACTCTCAGGAATCCAGAGAGTATTTTTTTGCATTTTTATGATTTTTGTACGAGTTTTAATGGATTTTACAAGTTTCGGGAAAAATCAAACCTAGACTTAAGAATCTTTTTACGCAGAGAACCCTAGATCTTTCAAAACTTCGCGAACCAGTCCTGCACTTTTGCACAGAGGCCCTTAAACAAAGGTAGACGATGAAGAAAGGTCCCTGGGACCTCGCCGGAGTTGCGCCGGGCAAACTACGGCGAACTAGGCACGGGGAAGTGGGGGGAAATGATCCTGGGCTCACCACGAGTCGTTTGAGGACGGTTTGGAGGCTGGGGGAGGTCGGAGTTGTGCCGGCGACAAGGAGGTGGCGGCGCGGCCGCCGCGGCTTCTACGCCGGCGAGCTCGGGGTCGTTCGCGGAGGGGGGAGAGGTCCTTGAGCACCAGCAGAGCTTGGGGAAGCTAATGGCGTGCTCGAGGAAGCTCGGGGACGGCTCGGAGTAGGGTCTCGACGTGCGGGTGCTTCGACGGCCGGAATTCGCGATTTGGGGGAAATCGCAAATTCTCGCCGGAGAAGGGACAATAGCTTGGGGAAAGTTGGGGGTTTTGGAGCTGGTGGAGTGGACTAGCTCCGTGCGGGATGGATTGGGGAATGGTGGAGCGTGGACGAGGAATTTCGCGAAGAGCTTGGGTTCGGCTTGCGCGTCGCGAGGAGGAAGAAGACCGAGCGAGCGCGGGGAAGTGGAAATGACCAAGTGAGCGAGTGAGAGGAGGGGTGGGAGTGCGCGGTGGAGTGCTTGGGCACGCAAGGGAGGCACTGTGCGGCCTCGGGAGCGTGCGAGCGCGTGGGTGGCTGTCGCGGTCGCCATTGATGGCGCGGCGAGCTCGAACAGAGCGCGCGCGACACGATTGGGCGAGGAAGATTGTGGCGTGATCGCTGGGGATCCTCCACAGTGCTCCTTGGCGCGTAGCGAGCGAGCATCGCGACTGCGGGGCGGCGCTGCGCGGCTGCGACCAGTGCCGAGCGAGCTTGCCATGATGGCGCTCCGCGGCGCGAGGCAGCAGTGCGCCGTCGCCCGCGAAGTGACGGTACGGAAGGCTTGGACAAACGCGTGAGGACAAAAGCTAGCTGCCGCCACAGCTCGGCCGACCCGACGCGGTCTCCGCCACACGCCGGCCACGTGGCGGCCGGACTCCGGCCAGCGCAGCGCGCGCCAGGGGCACTGTAGCATGCCCGTGGAGCTCCGATTTCCAAATTCGAATTTTCTCCAAAAATTCGAACTGAACTTCGAAACGGGTAAAATTAAAAGTTGTGGTCAGAGGTGTGGGACACAACTTTCGAGCTTGGACCAGGCACTTCGACCAGGCGCTACGGCGCTTCGAGCTTGAACGCAAGCTCGAGCTTGCCGAGCCTCGAATGGTCGGAAACGCCACTCGAGGGTGAGTGCCCCCCTCGAGCTTGGCTGCGAAGCCTCGAGCGTGACGGAACGTCGCTCGAGGGTAAGTGCTCGAGCTTGGCCGCGGAGCCTCGAGCGTGCCGGAACGTCGCTCGAGGGTGAGTCCTCGAGCTTGGCTGCGGAACGTCGAGCGTGACGGAACGTCGCTCGAGGGTAAGTGCCCCCTCGAGCTTGGCTGCGGAGCCTCGAGGGTGACGGAACGTCGCTCGAGGGTAAGTGCCCCCTCGAGCTTGGCTGCGGAGCCTCGAGCGTGACGGAAACTACTGGCTAGGCTCGATCGTGACGGACATAGCTCGATCGTCACGGACATGGCTCGATCGTCACGGACATAGCTCGATCGGGACGGATATACGGCTAAGCTCGATCGTGACGGACATCCGGGCTAAGCTCGATCGTGACGGATATACGGGCTAAGCTCGATCGTGACGGACATCCCCGCTCGAGGGTCATCGAGCGGAACGAACGCCGTGGCGAGGTTGTCGCGAAGGGCTGTAGGTGATGACAACTGCTCCTTTGGTCCGAGATTTTTAAGTTCAGCACCCAAGTCTTGAGATTTCAGTTGGGTGTCCAAACAACCCTTGTTTTTGAATTATAATTGAATTTTTGACGAATTTTTGAATTTCAACCCAATTCCCTGTTGCATTGATTTTAATTGCACTTTTTAATTCTTTTGACATCAGAGATGTCACAGCCTACCCCCCTTAAAAGGAATCTCGTCCCGAGATTCGATTAAACCTAGAGATAGAGAGGGGAAAAGAAATACCTCGGCTTATGAAAGTATGTCGGGGAAATTCTTCCTAAGATAGTCCTCGGTTTCCCACGTGGCTTCATCTTCGGAGTGATGACTCCACTGAACTTTGTACATTTTAACTCCCTTCCTTCGTGTTTGTCGCTCTTTCTCGTCGAGGATCTTAACGGGATGCTCATCATAAGAGAGATCCGGTTCAACCGAGAGTTCCTCTTGTTCAACAACTTCGGGTCGGAACACGAAGACACCTCTTGAGTTGAGAAACATGGAATACATTGTGTACAGCTGAAAGTTTTTCGGGAAGCTTCACTTGATAGGCTACCGGCCCATATTGCTGAGTAATTTCATACGGGCCGATATAACGAGGTGCAAGCTTTCCTTTTAATCCGAATCTTTGCACACCTTTGGTCGGGGAGACTTTAAGATACACGTGATCACCAACTTCAAACTGAAGTGGCTTCCGCCGTTGATCAAAGTAACTCTTCTGCCTTGACTGGGCAGTTCTCAAATTTTCACGAATGATTCTAACCTTTTCCTCTGCTTCCTTTACAAGGTCAGGGCCATAAGCATACCTCTCGCCTGCCTGGGACCAACACAACGGGGTCCGACATCTTCTGCCATATAAGGCTTCGAAAGGTGCCATTTTAAGGCTCGCTTGGTAGCTGTTGTTATAGGAGAATTCAGCCAGAGACAAACATTTCTCCCAATTCTTCCCATAATGGATAACACAAGCTCGAAGCATATCCTCAAGTATTTGATTTACCCTTTCCGTCTGCCCATCGGTTTGTGGGTGATATGCTGAACTACGGATCAGTTTGGTGCCCAGGGATAATTGCAATTGTTCCCAAAAGCGTGCTACGAACGGAGCACCACGATCTGAAATTATCGTCTTGGGTACCCCATGTAGACAAACGATCCGCTCCAAATAAATCTCCGCGTACTTCTTAGCGTTATAAAAGGTATTGACCGGAATAAAATGTGCGGTCTTGGTAAGGCGGTCCACAATTACCCAAATGGAGTCATGCCCCTGAGGGGTTCTGGGAAGTCCAACAATAAAGTCCATGTTTATGTCTTCCCACTTCCATGAGGGAATAGGTAGAGGTTGAAGCGTGCCTGCTACCTTCAAGTGGCTGGCCTTAACCCGCTGGCATGTGTCACATTCCGACACATACGTGGCAATTTCTCGCTTCATTCGAGTCCACCAAAAGTTTTGTTTCAAATCTTGGTACATTTTGGTGCTGCCGGGATGGATAGAAAATTTAGAGAGATGTGCCTCATCCATAATCTTCCTCCGGAGTTCCGTGTTTTTAGGCACCACGAGGCGATGCCCGAACCACATTACTCCCTGCCCATCTAGCCGGAAACACTTGTACTTCTCTTTCACCTTCTCCTTGGACAATTTCCTTTTAAGGATTTTAATGCACGCGTCATTTAATTGGGCTACCACAATCTGATCGTGCAAGGTTGGTTCCACTGCAACATGGTTGAAGTACCCGTGTGGAACAATCTCTAAATTGAGCTTTGCCATTTCGTGACACAGGGTGTCGGCATAGGACTCCACGGAAAGACAATGACAACGAGCCTTGCGGCTTAGCGCATCCGCGACTACATTAGCCTTCCCGGGGTGATAATGCACACTAAGGTCATAGTCCTTTGCTAACTCCAACCATCTTCGCTGTCTCATATTCAAAATGTGCCTGAGTGAAGACATATTTGAGGCTCTTGTGGTCTGTGTATATGTTGCAGGGAACACCCATCAAATAGTGTCTCCACATCTTGAGAGCATGAATAACCGCTGCTAACTCAAGATCATGCGTGGGGTAGTTTTGCTCATGAGGCCGAAGTGCTCGAGAAGCATAAGCAATCACTCGGTTTTCTTGCATGAGAACACAGCCAAGACCGGTGCCTGATGCATCGCAATAGACATCATAAGGCTTGGTGCAATCGGGCTGAGCCAAAACTGGGGCTGAAGTTAAATGTCTTCGCAAGGTGTGGAAAGCTTCCTCACATTTGTCATTCCACTCAAATTTAACTCCCTTCTTCAAGAGTTCGGTCATGGGCTTTGCTATCCGAGAGAAATCCGGAATAAAGCGGCGGTAATACCCGGCTAAACCCAGAAAACTCCGAATCTCGTGGACAGAAGTAGGTGGTTGCCAATCTAGCACCTCTTGCACTTTGGTTGGATCCACGGATATACCATCCTTGGAAACCGTGTGACCTAAAAACTTCACGCTCTCCAGCCAAAATTCACACTTGGAGAACTTGGCGTAGAGCTGGTGATCTCTCAATCTCTGAAGAACAATGCGTAAGGTGCTCGGCATGCTCTTCCTCATTCTTAGAATATATAAGAATGTCATCAATGAAAACCACCACAAACTTGTCTAGTTCAGACATGAAAGACCGAATTCATGAGGTACATGAAGTAGGCCGGGGCATTGGTGAGTCCAAAAGACATAACCAAGAATTCATAAAGTCCATATCGTGTGGAAAAGGCAGTCTTTGGAATGTCACAAGGCCTGATTTTGATTTGGTGATAGCCAGAGCGAAGGTCAATCTTGGAGAACACTCTGGCGCCAGCTAGTTGGTCAAACAAGATGTCAATACGGGGAAGCGGATACTTGTTCTTAATAGTTACCGCATTGAGAGGCCGGTAATCAATACACAACCTCAAGGAATGGTCCTTCTCTTCACAAAGATAGCGGACATCCCCAAGGTGATACACTTGGACGAATGAAACCCTTATCTAGCAATTCTTGGAGTTGAATTTTTAATTCAGCCAATTCATTGGGCGGCATTCTATATGGTCTCTTTGATATAGGTGCTGTGCCAGGTTGAAGTTCAATCACGAATTCAATGTCTCTATCCGGCGGCATCCCAGGTAAGTCATCCGGAAATACATCGGCATACTCACATACCACCGGAATGTCCTTTAGTTGGTTTCTTACCATTGCATAAGCACACGCATCGACACAAGTCCGTTGTGGCAGATATAGCACACTCGGGCCCTGCGTAGGCGAGTTTATCTCAACAACTCGTTCCGCAACATCTAGGACAACCTTATGTTGAGTCATCCAATTGGCTCCTAATACAATGTCAATTCCTTCCATCCCAGCAGAATCAAATCAGTAGGGAAATGTTTTACTTCCCAACCTGATCGGACCTTGTGGGTGACTTGGTTGGATGCAATTTTACCTCCCGCAGTTGATATCACGTATGATGATTTGGTATGGTACGATTTTAATCCGCATTTCACATGAAACCTTGTGCTTATAAAACTATGTGTTGCCCCGGAATCAAACAATATCACAGCAGGTTGAGTGCAGATAGGGAAGGTACCAGTCATGTCTGGGGCTCCCTCGGGTAAGTCGGCCAAGGTGGTGTAGTTGAGCCGTCCTTGGCGAACTTGCACACGCTGTTGCTGCTTGCCCTTGCCTTGCTGATTTCCCGGGCGCTGGTTTTGCTGCTTGTTCTGCGGGCAATCCTTGATAAAATGATCTTTACTTCCACACTTGAAGCACTGATAGCCGGCTCCAGGGCGAGCTGGCTGCTGTGCATTTGCCTTGGTGCTTGCTGCTGCTGCGGCGGTGGAGGGAAACGAGGCGCGTTAGGCTGTGGCGGCCTAGGCAACCCATCCACCTCCCTGAGGTGCCCTGGACTGTCCCTGCGGTGCAGCCGGGGGAACCAAGCGGAACCTCTGTGGCTGCGCGCTTGACGGTCCAGCGGGAGTCTTCCTCTTCTTCTCCGCCTTGTGCACCACATTGGCGTCTTCCTGGGTGATGGCAAGGTTCACGAGATCGCCGTACGTGGCAGCACGGGTGGTGGCCAACTGTGCCTTCAACTTGGTGTTCAGGCCACGTCGGAACCTTTCAAGCTTCTTCTCGTCGGAGTCGGCGTGATGACCCGCATAAGGGCACAGACCATTGAAGGCCTGGGAGTACTGGAGCACTGTGCGGGTACCCTGGGTCAGCGCCAAAAACTCATTCAGCTTACGCTCTACTAGACCGGCCGGAATGTGATGAGCCTTGAATGCAGCCTTGAACTCATCCCACTCAACTACATGACCCTCCTGCTGCAGGGCCAGGTAGTTCTCCCACCATAGGAGAGCTGGGCCGCGGAGCTGCTGCGCCGCGAACACGACCTTGCGGTTGGAAGTGCAAGGCGTCGCCAAAATGGTGAACTTGGACTCAACGGCTCGAATCCATGTGTCGGCCTCCAAAGGCTCATCAGCACGAGAGAAGATCGGCGGTGTGTGTTGCCAGAAAATCCTCGTATCGGGCCACCTGAGGCTGAGGGGCCCGTTGACCTCCCTGCTGAAGCATCTGCTGCTGCATCATCTGCTGCTGATGCTGCAGGTTCCGGAGAATCTCCGTTTGCGTGGCATAAAGCTGCTGCCACGTCGGAGGTTGCTGCGGAGGAGGAGGTGGCGGTGGCTGTTGCTGCCCCTCTGGCCCCTGCTGGTTAGCGTTGGAGCCACTAGCGTCGTGACCGCTGCGGGTGATTGCCATCTGCAGTAGGTACTTGTATTAGCCACATTCCATAAGCTTGCATAATGAATGACAAGATAGAACGTGACAATATATTAAAGTGTACTGCGCAGAATGGCAAGTCAGCACGCAGTTCGGAAGAAAAATCATATCTCCCGACAGGAAACAAGTCAAATGCTCCAATTCAGTCAGTAGCTCGAAAATTTCATGCTCTACAACTTTCATGTTGGGCTCAGAATCAAATTCGGACTGGAACTAAGCCGAAAAATTCAATCTTTAGCTCTCTGCATTTGCTGTTTTTCAGCAGGCCGAGCTATAGTGTTTTGGTTGCCATTTTTATTTCGCTTAACCAATGGGGTTGCAATTTGGTGATCATTTTGTTTGACAAATTCCAAACAACTTTGTAGTTCACATCACAGCCCAGAAATGAATGGAAAACCCATCAATAATTGAAACAAGGTCAGCTGCAGAATGTTTTCAACACAGCTGTAACAACATCATCAAGTTTTACACCACAACCACACCATTAATTTTACAATGCCACAAAAGATAACTTGGGGAGCTCAACTCCATCTAGCCTATTACAACATGAAGCCAAAAATTCTAGGCCTAGCGGAGGAGTAAATTTGCTACTACCACTCTAAAAATCATCCAAATTGTTAGCGGTAGCCTCGCTGCCCATAGGTGAAGGTGGAGCTGGAAGGGACGGCATGTTATCCTCGGTGTCCATGTCGGAATCGGGGGCCTCTCCTTCACCATTCCCTCCTTCTTGCTCAAGAAGGTGCTGAGCGTCATGGGCGGCAAGCATAGCATTTGCATGCTCCAAGGTACCATGTACCTCCTCAAGCTCATCTCTAGTTTGTGCTAACTCATTCTGGGTGTTGTTGTGTGCAATCTGGAGGTCATTCAATTGCCTCTCCAAGTCAGCAATCATGGCATCTCTAGTGGTCACCTCAATGGACAAAGAGGTCCTCTCAACCCCTATGTCACGGGCGCGAGCGGACATGTCCATAGCAATGTTGAGCATCTCGCTCTGCGACCGTCCAAGAAGTGCCTGCAAACGGTGATACGCCCGTATCCACCTCATCATCAAAGCGGCTGCTGCGACGGGGTTCTCCGCCATCCTCAAAGGAGAGCTAAGGTAGCGCCTCATCCAGTGGGGATCATCCGGCTGAGTTGGTGGGAACAGCCCAAGCAACTGGTGCTCTACCAAGCTCTGGTTCTGAGCACAAAAAGAACTGATGCCATTCAAGGCAGCTAGCTCACAAGTCGTCTCCATGTGGTGTCCATGAACTTCCACCGTCCAGGTGTGGGGAACTAGGACACGGCGGGTGACGGTGTACCACCAAACGCACACGGGAACGAGTCACACCACGGTCTCGGATGAGGATTCTCTCATATTGTGGCGGTGTAGGATAGCCAAGTGCCTGCAGAACCGACCACAAGATGCTAGGGAAGCCTTCCCATCCCAAGCAATCAGAGAAAGACACGTCGTTGGGGTGGCTAGCCAGGTCAGCGAGGGCGTCCATCTGAACCAAAAGGAAAAGGGGCAAGGGTGAGAACCGGTTAGTGCCAAAGAGCAAAAACAGATTCTGTGCAGGGTGGTAAAAATTACAAAACTCGAAATCTACAAGCTCAAAAATTCCCAAATTTGGCCAGGACATTGTTTAAACAATTCCTAACAAGTTTCCTGTTGGAGGTTTGAGCAAAAACTGTCGTTAAGATGGTGTAAAAATTCAATTTTTATCTCACTGTCCCCAGAAATTTCCAGCAGACAGTGGGTTACCATTTTTAGCATAACTCAAATTTTACTGAACCATTTTCGTTGAAATTTCTCCAGCATTTACTTCATAATATTTATGACAACTTTCATGTTGAACACTTTTTCGTTCGACAACGTTTTTCAGTTTCGAATTAAGGGTGCAAACAGATTGTTCTCAGCAGGATTTTTGGGTTGTGATTTCAATTCCTTTGACGGCGGTTCGATTTGGTCACTTATTAGTATTCGATATTAATTCGGTGAGATGCAAAGCATGAGCGGCCTATTCGTTCTCGCCAACACACATGCCAATAAACCTTTGGCTTACGAAGTTAGTGCCGGTGGCTAGGCAATATCCGTCTCTCCCTATATTATCTAGCCGAACTTTTCTAACCGTTCATCTTACGGAATCGTGGTTAGTGTACCTGCAGAAAATTCCATTCCAGAGCAATATAATCAACCCTTCGTGCCAGCACTCACGAAAGCGTCTCCATTCATTACCACCCACTATAGAGGTGGCACCCGATCGTTTAACATTGAACGGGCAATGTTCATATGTCACCAAGGCAACATATTGACAGTTTCATACGCTATTGGAATAGCGTATTGACTTTGTGCCGCCATCATATTTGCATATGATGCCGTGGTACGCTACAGCAATCGCCGTACCTTGCGCCCACCATCCTATTCTATTTTCATACGCCATCACAGCGTATTGACTATGTGCCGCCACTATATTTTCATATAGTGCCGTGGTACGTTACAGCAATCGCCGTACCTTGCGCCCCACCATTGCGTAAAGTAATGACAGAATGAAATGTGCTGGAAGTCAGTATAATATACTATTTGCCACCTATCATATCGTGATCCCTTAACCCACATAGGCTTCACGCTCTAGGTAAGATCCTTAGCGGTCCTAACAACAACCTTCCACCGAAAAGCACGGCGGAAGTACGAGTTGGCAAATTTTATTCCAAAAAATATTTATTTAAGGTTTGTTGGTCTCTCCGGTGCGCTGTTTCGGCTCTGATACCAGCTGTGGCGGTTCCACTCCGAAATTATTCCAAGTTAAGTACCTTGGGACCACTAATCACGTAGTCAGGCACTTAATCCGGAATAAGCTGGAGCGCCGTCGGATTAAACCCGATTAAACCACGTACTTTTCTCGATCGAAACAACAGCACGCCCACACGAAGGTGAGTTCCAGAGATAACAACATTCCACAAATTAACTTACACAAATAGGTATTACAAGTTATTACAAACCAGGTTCAAATTTAAATCAGAGTACAAGTCTTGCAGCGGAATTTAAAAGTTCAACAACTGAAATTAACGTTCATTGCAGCGGAAGATAAACATCTAACGACGATACAAGCAACTCCGTGCTGAAGCCTGCCACGAAGCTACTCCTCCCGATCCTCGCCAGAGGACGGAACCCATTCGATGTGCCAGCCAGGTGGAACCTGGACAGGCCAAGACAAAGCATCGACATCCAAAGGAATACCTGTAAAATAATGCCACAAGCAAGGCTGAGTATACTAATACTCAGCAAGACTTACCCGTCGGGTGAAAACTACATCACCGACATCTAGACAATGAAAGGCTTTTGGCTAGTGGGTTTGTTTGCCAAAAAGCAACTAAATAAGTCCTTGCTTTCAAGTTTTAGCATCATATTCTAGTAAATTTAACCATTCTAGATTAGCATCCTCTCTAAGCATACAAGTGGTGCAATACAATTTAATTCATACAACAAGTTCATAAATCTCATAATTCCACTTGTTACTCAATGTAGCAGGGCGGTCAAGCAGTCTCATTAACCGCGAGAAGCGGACAGTTCGAACCGAATTTGTGCTACCTGGCCAGGGAAAACCCAACACACACGGATACTCTGCCTGCTATAAAAGGTACAAGCATTTCCCAACCTTTCCCATCGATCCACAATTCGGAACCGGGTCCACTTCCTTAGGATAAAGGTTTACTGCTTCACTCACAGCATCACGCATATATCCACAAGTGTACGGCAGGGGAAACAAAGTTTCCAAGGAGAGATGGCTATCGGCCCTAGCTGCTTCAATCTGGTACCGGCTTACCGGCTCCCATATACCTGCATGCATGTGGTACGTTCAAAAACTTGACACACTCAACCACACATTTCGACCTTAAATCAATTATCATACACGGACGGGAGATCTACATCTATCATCCCGCCCGTCAATCCTTATGATTCCAACATAAGTAAAGACAAGCAATTCCTATGTCTCGCGAGTGACAGGAAATCACTCGACTTGTAACGGACCTAAAGCAATGCTCTATCGATCCTTTCATACTAGTATTGCAATTCATAGGTACTAGGAAATGTGCAGCTAAGGTATTCAATCAACTCCTTGAAACGTAAATGCACAGACATAGAGAATTCAAAGTGCATAATTTGGTAAAGTTAGGTTATGCTCCGGGGCTTGCCTTCTTGCTCGGACTGGGGGTTAGCCTCCGGGTTGGTCACTTCTACACCGGCACCGTGCTCCGGGACTCCTTCCTCGTCTGCGGGATGAGGGTGTAGTCGCCGTCTGGGATAGCGCCTTCTACATGATATGCATAACTTAGGGTGGCTGTTCTGGAATTTTCAGATTCCATTTATTTTATTCTATCTAACTACAAAAAGGTTTATTCTTTTATATAAATCGATTTCCATCTAGATTACTTCGCATTTTTGTTTCTCCATTTCTGTTCATCATTTTTATCTATAAACTTTATGGCAGCTACTGGAGTATAAGAGCTAAGCTCACTCCAAAATTTAGCTAATTTTGAGCTACACATAATTTATATAAAATTATATCAAGTTGCTGCCAGCAGAATTGAAATTAATTCATATAAAATTGAAAATTCATCCATTTCAGGAGATTTTCCTACCAAAGCTAGGCATAAGCATGAGGAGGGCTCCGGCCAAGTGATGGCTCAAAATAACCCTTGGGTAGTCCTCAATAATTTTCCATCCAAAAACACATATTTAATTATTTACCATCCTAAGCTGAGCAAAAATTAAGTTTCTCATTTTTCACAGGTGTGCTAACGAGTTTTTAGTCCTCAGGAGCAAAATGATGATTTTTCACTGCCCAGATTATTTTTAATGATTTCTGCACTGCAAAAAGACAGAAAACCTATTTTAATCATAACAGGAGCTGTAGTTCATATTTTTAAGTCCCCTTTGGACACAAGCTGTCCCAAGTCACTACAAACAACATATCCAAAGCTCAACCCTAGCGTAGCTCTGGATTTGAAATGGTGCACAACTTTAGGTTTTCATAGTTTGAATTTTAATTCACATACAGTTCGTCAAAAGTACAAACATGTCTAATAGAGATTGTAGTTTAGACTCTCAGGAATCCAGAGAGTATTTTTTTGCATTTTTATGATTTTTGTACGAGTTTTAATGGATTTTACAAGTTTCGGGAAAAATCAAACCTAGACTTAAGAATCTTTTTACGCAGAGAACCCTAGATCTTTCAAAACTTCGCGAACCAGTCCTGCACTTTTGCACAGAGGCCCTTAAACAAAGGTAGACGATGAAGAAAGGTCCCTGGGACCTCGCCGGAGTTGCGCCGGGCAAACTACGGCGAACTAGGCACGGGGAAGTGGGGGAAATGATCCTGGCTCACCACGAGTCGTTTGAGGACGGTTTGGAGGCTGGGGGAGGTCGGAGTTGTG
>JACEFO010002326.1:0-41055 GCA_015342445.1 Digitaria exilis | reverse complement strand
ACTCCTGCCCATCTAACCGGAAACACTTGCTTACTTCTCTTTCACTTCTCCTTCGACAATTTCCTTTTAAGGATTTTAATCATGCATCATTTAATTGGGCCACCAACAATCTGATCGTGCAAGGTTGGTTCAACCTGCAATATGGTTGAAGTACCCGTGTGGAACAATCTCTAAGTTGTGACATCTCTGATGTCAAAAGAATTAAAAAGTGCAATTAAAATCAATGCAACAGGGATCTGGTTGAAATTCAAAAATTCGTCAAAAATTCAATTATAATTCAAAAACAAGGGTTGTTTGGCACCAACTGAAATCTAAAAATCTCGACCAAAAAGAGTAGTTGTCATCACCAACAGCCTTCGCGACAACCTCGCCACGGCGTTCGTTCCGCTCGATGACCCTCGAGCGGGGATGTCCGTCACGATCGAGCTTAGCCCGGATGTCCGTCACGATCGAGCTTAGCCCGGATGTCCGTCCCGATCGAGCTATGTCCGTGACGATCGAGCCTAGCCAGTAGTTTCCATCACGCTCGAGGCTCCACAGCCAAGCTGAGGGGGCACTTACCCTCGAGCGACGTTCTGTCACGCTCGAGGCTTCGCAGCCAAGCTCGAGGGGGGCACTCACCTCGGTGGCGTTTCCGACCATTCGAGGCTCGGCAAGCTCGAGCTCGCGGTTCAAGCTCGAAGCGCCGTAGCGCCTGGTCGAAGTGCCTGGTCCAAGCTCGAAAGTTGTGTCCCACACCTCAGACCCCAACTTTTAATTTTACCCGTTTCGAAGTTCAGTTCGAATTTTTGGAGAAAATTCGAATTTGGAATCGGAGCTCCACGGGCATGCTACAGTGCCCTGGCGCGCGCTGCGCTGGCCGGAGCTCGGCCGCACGTGGCCGGCGAGCGGCGCAGGCGGCGCTGAGCTGGCAAGCCGCGGCGGACGCTGGCGCTTGTCGCCTAGCTCTTGTCCGGCCACTCCCGAGCCATCACTTCGCCGCTGTCGCCTCGCTCGCTCGCGCCCGCGGAGCGCCATCATACGGTCGCGCGCCGCCGTGGCCGCACGCGCGCTCGCGCCGCGCCGAGCGCACTGCAGGCGGTAGAGTCCATTCGCGTCGCGACAAAGCCTCTGCTGAGGATCTCCACTTCATCACGCGATGATCTTTGACGCCCAACCGCGCGTGTGCGCTCTGTTCGAGCTCGCGCGCCATCAATGGCGACCGCGACAGCCACCCACGCGCTCGCACGCTTTCCCGAGGCCGCACAGTGCCTCCCTTGCGTGCTCAATCACTCCACCGCGCACTCACACCCCTCCTCTCACTCGCTCACTTGGCCATTTCCACTTCCCGCGCTCGCTCGGTCTTCTTCCTCCTCGCGACGCGCAAGCCGAACCAAAGCTCTTCGCGAAATTCCTCGTCCACACTCCACCATTCCCAAGTTCGTCCCGCACGGAGCTAGTCCACTCCACCAGCTCCAAACCCCCAACTTTCCCCAAGACATTGACCCTTCTCCGGCGAGAATTCGTGAATTCCCCCAATCGCGATTTTCGGCCACCGGAGCACCCGCACGTCGAGCCCCTACTCCGAGCCGTCCCCGAGGTCAACCGAGCACGCCATTGGCTTCCTCGAGCTCCACTGGTGCTCTAGGACCCCTCGAACCTCGGCGAACGACCCCCGAGCTCACCGGCGTAGAAGCCGCGGCGGCCGCGCCGCCACCACCTCGTCGCCGGCGAAAACTCCGACCATCCCGGCCCAAACCGTCCCCCAAACGACTCGTGGTGAGCCCAGGATCCTTTTCCCCCACTTCCCCGAGCCTAGTTCGCCGCCGTTTGGCCGGCGCAACTCCGGCGAGAGCCGAGGGCCTTCCTTCATCGTCTTCGTTTGTGTAGGGGTCTCTGCGCAAAAGTTCAGGGACTCGTTCTTGAAGTTTTGAAAGTTCTAGGTTCTCGGTGAAAATAGATTCTTAACCCTAGATTTGATTTTCCCGAAACTTGTAAAATCGATTAAAAATCATACAAAAATCGGAAAACTGCACAAAAATACTCCCTGGATTCGTGAGAGTCTAAATTACAATCTCTATTAGACATGTTTGTACTTTTGACGAACTGTTTTTGAATTAAAATTCAAACAAGGAAAATCTAAAGTTATGCACCATTTCCAATCCAGAGCTGCGCTAGGGTTGAGCTTTGGATATGTTGTGTATAGCGACTTTGGACAGCTTGTGTCCAAAGGGACCCAAAAATATGATTGGTAGCTCCAGTTATGAATTTAGATGTATTTCCTGTCTTTTTTGCAGTGCAGAAATCATTAAAAATAATATGTGCAACGAAAAAATCACCATTTTGCTCCTGAGAACTAAAACCTTGTTGGCACACATGTTAAAAATGAAAAACTTTAATTTTTGCTCTGTTTAGGATGGCAAATAATTAAATATGTGTTTTGGATAGAAAAAATATTGAGGACTACCCAAGGTTAGTTTGAGCCACCACTTGGCCAGAGCCCTCCTCATACTTATGCCTAGCTTTGGTAGAAAGATCTCCTGAAATGGGTGAATTTTCGATTTTATATGAATTAAATTCAATTCTGCTGGCAGCAACTTGTTATTATTTTTTCAATAAATTATGGTAGCTCAAAAATTAGCTAAATTTTGGGAGTGAGCTTGACTCTTATACTCCAGTAGCTGTCATAAAGTTTATAGATTAAAAATGATGAGCAGAAAAGGAGAAACAAAAATGCGAAGTAATCTAGATGGAAATCGATTTATATAAAAGAATAAACCTTTTGTAGTTAGTTAGAATAAAATTAATGGAATCTGAAATTCCAGAACAGCCACCCTAAGTTATGCATCTCATGTAGAAGGCGCCATCCCGGACGGCAACTACCACCTCATTCCCGCAGACGAGGAAAGAAGTCCCGGAGGGAAGGTGCCGGTGCAGGATCGACCAACCCGGAGGCTAACCCCCAGGTTCCGAGCAAGAAGGCAAGCCCCGGAGCATAACCTAACTTACCAAATTATTGCACTTTGAATCTCTATGTTGGTGCATTTACGTTCAAGGAGTTGATTGAATACCTTAGCTGCACATTCCTGTACCTATGACTTGCAATACTAGTATGAAAGGGATCGATAGTGCATGGCTATAGGTCCGTTACAAGTCGAGTGATTTCCTGTCACTCGCGAGACATAGGAAATTGCTTGTCTTCTTATGTTGGAATCAATAAGGATGAACGGGCGGGATGATAGATGTAGATCTCCCGTCCGTGTATGATAATTGATTAAGGTCGAAATGTGTGGTTGAGTGTGTCAAGTTTTTGAACGTACCACATGCATGCCGATGTATGGGGATCGGTAAGCCCGGTACCAGATTGAAGCAGCTAGGGCCGATAGCCATCTCTCCTTGGAAACTTTGTTTTCCCCTGCCGTACACTTGTGGATATATGCGTGAGACTATGAGTGAAGCAGTAAACCTTTATCCTAAGGAAATGGACCCGGTTCCGAATTGTGGATCGATGGGAAAGGTTGGGAAATGCTTGTGCCTTTTATAGCAAGCAGGAGTATCCGTGTGTGTGGGTTTCCCCTGGCCAGGTAGCAGAAATTCGGTTCGAACTGGTCCGCTTCTCGCGGTTAATGAGACTGCTTGACCGGCCCTGCTACATTGAGTAACAAGTGGAACTATGAGAATGATGAACTGTTGTTATGAAAATAAATTGTACTGCACCACTTTGTATGATTAGAAGGATGCTAATCTAGAATGGTTAAATCTACTAGAATATGATGCTAAAACTTGAAAGCAAGGACCTACTTCTTAGTTGCTTTTTGGCAAACAAACCCACCAGCCAAAAGCCTCTCATTGTCTAGATGTCGGTGATGTAGTTTTCACCAGACGGGTAAGCCTTGCTGAGTATTAGTATACTCAGCCTTGCTTGTGGCAATATTTTACAGGGTATACCTTTGGATGTGGATGCTTTGTCTTGGCCTGCCCAGGTTCCACCTGGCTGGAACATCGAATGGGTTCCGTCCTTGGCGAGGATCGGGAGGAGTAGCTTCGTGGCAGGCTTCAGCACGGAGTTATTTTGTATCGTCGTTAGATTGTGTTTACTTCCGCTGCAATGAACCTCTAAATTCAGTTGTTATGACTTTTTAAATTCCGCTGTAAATGAACTTTTATTTCCGCTGCAAGACTTGTACTCTGATTTAAATTTGAACCTGGTTTGTAATAACTTGTTAATATCTATGTGTGTAAGTTAATTTGTGGAATGTTGTAATATCTGGAACTCACCTTCGTGTGGGCGTGCTTGTGGCGGTTCCACTCCGAAATTATTCCAAGTTAAGTACCTTGGGACCACTAAATCACGTAGTCAGGCACTTAATCCGGAATAAGCTTGGAGCGCCGTCGGATTAAACCCGATTAAACCACGTACTTTTCTCGATCGAACAACAGCACGCCCACACGAAGGGGAGTTCCAGAGATAACAACATTCCACAAATTAACTTACACAAATAGGTATTACAGTTATTACAAACCAGGTTCAAATTTAAATTAGAGTACAAGTCTTGCAGCAGAATTTAAAAAGTTCAACAACTGAAATTAACGTTCATTGCAGCGGAAGATAAACAATTCTAACGACGATACAAGCAACTCCGTGCTGAAGCCCTGCCACGAAGCTACTCCTCCGATCCTCGCCAGAGGACGGAACCCATTCGATGTGCCAGCCAGGTGGAACCTGGACAGACCAAGACAAAAGCATCGACATCCAAAGGAATACCTGTAAAATAATGCCAACAAGCAAGGCTGAGTATACTAATACTCAGCAAGACTTACCCGTCGGGTGAAAACACATCACCGAACATCTAGACAATGAAAGGCTTTTGGCTAGTGGGTTGTTGCCAAAAAGCAAACTAAATAAGTTCCTTGCTTTCAAGTTTTAGCATCATATTCTAGTAAATTAACCATTCTAGAATTAGCATCCTCTCTAAGCATACAAGTGGTTGCAATACAATTTAATTCATACAACAAGTTCATAAATCTCATAATTCCAACTTGTTACTCAATGTAGCAGGGCGGTCAAGCAGTCTCATTAACCGCGAGAAGCGGACAGTTCGAACCGAATTTGTGCTACCTGGCCAGGGAAAACCCAACACACACGGATACTCTGCCTGCTATAAAAGGTACAAGCATTTCCAACCTTTCCCATCGATCCACAATTCGGAACCGGGTCCACTTCCTTAGGATAAAGGTTTACTGCTTCACTCACAGCATTCACGCATATATCCACAAGTGTACGGCAGGGGAAACAAAGTTTCCAAGGAGAGATGGCTATCGGCCCTAGCTGCTTCAATCTGGTACCGGGCTTACCGGCTCCCATTATACCGGCATGCATGTGGTACGTTCAAAAACTTGACACACTCAACCACACATTTCGACCTTAAATCAATTATCATATACGGACGGGAGATCTACATCTATCATCCCGCCCGTCAATCCTTATGATTCCAACATAAGTAAAGACAAGCAATTCCTATGTCTCGCGAGTGACAGGAAATCACTCGACTTGTAACGGACCTAAAGCAATGCTCTATCGATCCTTTCATACTAGTATTGCAATTCATAGGTACTAGGAAATGTGCAGCTAAGGTATTCAATCAACTCCTTGAAACGTAAATGCACAGACATAGAGAATTCAAAGTGCATAATTTGGTAAAGTTAGGTTATGCTCCGGGGCTTGCCTTCTTGCTCGGACTGGGGGTTAGCCTCCGGGTTGGTCACTTCTACACCGGCACCGTGCTCCGGGACTCCTTCCTCGTCTGCGGGGATGAGGGTGTAGTCGCCGTCTGGGATAGCGCCTTCTACATGATATGCATAACTTAGGGTGGCTGTTCTGGAATTTCAGATTCCATTTATTTTATTCTATCTAACTACAAAAAGGTTTATTCTTTTATATAAATCGATTTCCATCTAGATTACTTCGCATTTTTGTTTCTCCATTTCTGTTCATCATTTTTATCTATAAACTTTATGACAGCTACTGGAGTATAAGAGCTAAGCTCACTCCAAATTTAGCTAATTTTGAGCTACACATAATTTATAAAAATTATATCAAGTTGCTGCCAGCAGAATTGAAATTAATTCATATAAAATTGAAAATTCATCCATTTCAGGAGATTTTCCTACCAAAGCTAGGCATAAGCATGAGGAGGGCTCCGGCCAAGTGATGGCTCAAAATAACCCTTGGGTAGTCCTCAATAATTTTCCATCCAAAAACACATATTTAATTATTTACCATCCTAAGCTGAGCAAAAATTAAGTTTCTCATTTTTCACAGGTGTGCTAACGAGTTTTTAGTCCTCAGGAGCAAAATGATGATTTTTCACTGCCCAGATTATTTTTAATGATTTCTGCACTGCAAAAAGACAGAAAACCTATTTTAATTCATAACAGGAGCTGTAGTTCATATTTTTAAGTCCCCTTTGGACACAAGCTGTCCCAAGTCACTACAAACAACATATCCAAAGCTCAACCCTAGCGTAGCTCTGGATTTGAAATGGTGCACAACTTTAGGTTTTCATAGTTTGAATTTTAATTCACATACAGTTCGTCAAAAGTACAAACATGTCTAATAGAGATTGTAGTTTAGACTCTCAGGAATCCAGAGAGTATTTTTTTGCATTTTTATGATTTTTGTACGAGTTTTAATGGATTTTACAAGTTTCGGGAAAAATCAAACCTAGACTTAAGAATCTTTTTACGCAGAGAACCCTAGATCTTTTCAAAACTTCGCGAACCAGTCCTGCACTTTTGCACAGAGGCCCTTAAACAAAGGTAGACGATGAAGAAAGGTCCCTGGGACCTCGCCGGAGTTGCGCCGGGCAAACTACGGCGAACTAGGCACGGGGAAGTGGGGGAAATGATCCTGGGCTCACCACGAGTCGTTTGAGGACGGTTTGGAGGCTGGGGGAGGTCGGAGTTGTGCCGGCGACAAGGAGGTGGCGGCGCGGCCGCCGCGGCTTCTACGCCGGCGAGCTCGGGGTCGTTCGCGGAGGGGGGAGAGGTCCTTGAGCACCAGCAGAGCTTGGGGAAGCTAATGGCGTGCTCGAGGAAGCTCGGGGACGGCTCGGAGTAGGGTCTCGACGTGCGGGTGCTTCGACGGCCGGAATTCGCGATTTGGGGGAAATCGCAAATTCTCGCCGGAGAAGGGACAATAGCTTGGGGAAAGTTGGGGGTTTTGGAGCTGGTGGAGTGGACTAGCTCCGTGCGGGATGGATTGGGGAATGGTGGAGCGTGGACGAGGAATTTCGCGAAGAGCTTGGGTTCGGCTTGCGCGTCGCGAGGAGGAAGAAGACCGAGCGAGCGCGGGGAAGTGGAAATGACCAAGTGAGCGAGTGAGAGGAGGGGTGGGAGTGCGCGGTGGAGTGCTTGGGCACGCAAGGGAGGCACTGTGCGGCCTCGGGAGCGTGCGAGCGCGTGGGTGGCTGTCGCGGTCGCCATTGATGGCGCGGCGAGCTCGAACAGAGCGCGCGCGACACGATTGGGCGAGGAAGATTGTGGCGTGATCGCTGGGGATCCTCCACAGTGCTCCTTGGCGCGTAGCGAGCGAGCATCGCGACTGCGGGGCGGCGCTGCGCGGCTGCGACCAGTGGCCGAGCGAGCTTGCCATGATGGCGCTCCGCGGCGCGAGGCAGCAGTGCGCCGTCGCCCGCGAAGTGACGGTACGGAAGGCTTGGACAAACGCGTGAGGACAAAAGCTAGCTGCCGCCACAGCTCGGCCGACCCGACGCGGTCTCCGCCACACGCCGGCCACGTGGCGGCCGGACTCCGGCCAGCGCAGCGCGCGCCAGGGGCACTGTAGCATGCCCGTGGAGCTCCGATTTCCAAATTCGAATTTTCTCCAAAAATTCGAACTGAACTTCGAAACGGGTAAAATTAAAAGTTGTGGTCAGAGGTGTGGGACACAACTTTCGAGCTTGGACCAGGCACTTCGACCAGGCGCTACGGCGCTTCGAGCTTGAACGCAAGCTCGAGCTTGCCGAGCCTCGAATGGTCGGAAACGCCACTCGAGGGTGAGTGCCCCCCTCGAGCTTGGCTGCGAAGCCTCGAGCGTGACGGAACGTCGCTCGAGGGTAAGTGCTCGAGCTTGGCCGCGGAGCCTCGAGCGTGCCGGAACGTCGCTCGAGGGTGAGTCCTCGAGCTTGGCTGCGGAACGTCGAGCGTGACGGAACGTCGCTCGAGGGTAAGTGCCCCCTCGAGCTTGGCTGCGGAGCCTCGAGGGTGACGGAACGTCGCTCGAGGGTAAGTGCCCCCTCGAGCTTGGCTGCGGAGCCTCGAGCGTGACGGAAACTACTGGCTAGGCTCGATCGTGACGGACATAGCTCGATCGTCACGGACATGGCTCGATCGTCACGGACATAGCTCGATCGGACGGATATACGGCTAAGCTCGATCGTGACGGACATCCGGGCTAAGCTCGATCGTGACGGATATACGGGCTAAGCTCGATCGTGACGGACATCCCCGCTCGAGGGTCATCGAGCGGAACGAACGCCGTGGCGAGGTTGTCGCGAAGGGCTGTAGGTGATGACAACTGCTCCTTTGGTCCGAGATTTTTAAGTTCAGCACCCAAGTCTTGAGATTTCAGTTGGGTGTCCAAACAACCCTTGTTTTTGAATTATAATTGAATTTTTGACGAATTTTTGAATTTCAACCCAATTCCCTGTTGCATTGATTTTAATTGCACTTTTTAATTCTTTTGACATCAGAGATGTCACAGCCTACCCCCCTTAAAAGGAATCTCGTCCCGAGATTCGATTAAACCTAGAGATAGAGAGGGGAAAAGAAATACCTCGGCTTATGAAAGTATGTCGGGGAAATTCTTCCTAAGATAGTCCTCGGTTTCCCACGTGGCTTCATCTTCGGAGTGATGACTCCACTGAACTTTGTACATTTTAACTCCCTTCCTTCGTGTTTGTCGCTCTTTCTCGTCGAGGATCTTAACGGGATGCTCATCATAAGAGAGATCCGGTTCAACCGAGAGTTCCTCTTGTTCAACAACTTCGGTCGGAACACGAAGACACCTCTTGAGTTGAGAAACATGGAATACATTGTGTACAGCTGAAAGTTTTTCGGGAAGCTTCACTTGATAGGCTACCGGCCCATATTGCTGAGTAATTTCATACGGGCCGATATAACGAGGTGCAAGCTTTCCTTTTAATCCGAATCTTTGCACACCTTTGGTCGGGGAGACTTTAAGATACACGTGATCACCAACTTCAAACTGAAGTGGCTTCCGCCGTTGATCAAAGTAACTCTTCTGCCTTGACTGGGCAGTTCTCAAATTTTCACGAATGATTCTAACCTTTTCCTCTGCTTCCTTTACAAGGTCAGGGCCATAAGCATACCTCTCGCCTGCCTGGGACCAACACAACGGGGTCCGACATCTTCTGCCATATAAGGCTTCGAAAGGTGCCATTTTAAGGCTCGCTTGGTAGCTGTTGTTATAGGAGAATTCAGCCAGAGACAAACATTTCTCCCAATTCTTCCCATAATGGATAACACAAGCTCGAAGCATATCCTCAAGTATTTGATTTACCCTTTCCGTCTGCCCATCGGTTTGTGGGTGATATGCTGAACTACGGATCAGTTTGGTGCCCAGGGATAATTGCAATTGTTCCCAAAAGCGTGCTACGAACGGAGCACCACGATCTGAAATTATCGTCTTGGGTACCCCATGTAGACAAACGATCCGCTCCAAATAAATCTCCGCGTACTTCTTAGCGTTATAAAAGGTATTGACCGGAATAAAATGTGCGGTCTTGGTAAGGCGGTCCACAATTACCCAAATGGAGTCATGCCCCTGAGGGGTTCTGGGAAGTCCAACAATAAAGTCCATGTTTATGTCTTCCCACTTCCATGAGGGAATAGGTAGAGGTTGAAGCGTGCCTGCTACCTTCAAGTGGCTGGCCTTAACCCGCTGGCATGTGTCACATTCCGACACATACGTGGCAATTTCTCGCTTCATTCGAGTCCACCAAAAGTTTTGTTTCAAATCTTGGTACATTTTGGTGCTGCCGGGATGGATAGAAAATTTAGAGAGATGTGCCTCATCCATAATCTTCCTCCGGAGTTCCGTGTTTTTAGGCACCACGAGGCGATGCCCGAACCACATTACTCCCTGCCCATCTAGCCGGAAACACTTGTACTTCTCTTTCACCTTCTCCTTGGACAATTTCCTTTTAAGGATTTTAATGCACGCGTCATTTAATTGGGCTACCACAATCTGATCGTGCAAGGTTGGTTCCACTGCAACATGGTTGAAGTACCCGTGTGGAACAATCTCTAAATTGAGCTTTGCCATTTCGTGACACAGGGTGTCGGCATAGGACTCCACGGAAAGACAATGACAACGAGCCTTGCGGCTTAGCGCATCCGCGACTACATTAGCCTTCCCGGGGTGATAATGCACACTAAGGTCATAGTCCTTTGCTAACTCCAACCATCTTCGCTGTCTCATATTCAAATGTGCCTGAGTGAAGACATATTTGAGGCTCTTGTGGTCTGTGTATATGTTGCAGGGAACACCCATCAAATAGTGTCTCCACATCTTGAGAGCATGAATAACCGCTGCTAACTCAAGATCATGCGTGGGGTAGTTTTGCTCATGAGGCCGAAGTGCTCGAGAAGCATAAGCAATCACTCGGTTTTCTTGCATGAGAACACAGCCAAGACCGGTGCCTGATGCATCGCAATAGACATCATAAGGCTTGGTGCAATCGGGCTGAGCCAAAACTGGGGCTGAAGTTAAATGTCTTCGCAAGGTGTGGAAAGCTTCCTCACATTTGTCATTCCACTCAAATTTAACTCCCTTCTTCAAGAGTTCGGTCATGGGCTTTGCTATCCGAGAGAAATCCGGAATAAAGCGGCGGTAATACCCGGCTAAACCCAGAAAACTCCGAATCTCGTGGACAGAAGTAGGTGGTTGCCAATCTAGCACCTCTTGCACTTTGGTTGGATCCACGGATATACCATCCTTGGAAACCGTGTGACCTAAAAACTTCACGCTCTCCAGCCAAAATTCACACTTGGAGAACTTGGCGTAGAGCTGGTGATCTCTCAATCTCTGAAGAACAATGCGAAGGTGCTCGGCATGCTCTTCCTCATTCTTAGAATATATAAGAATGTCATCAATGAAAACCACCACAAACTTGTCTAGTTCAGACATGAAGACCGAATTCATGAGGTACATGAAGTAGGCCGGGGCATTGGTGAGTCCAAAAGACATAACCAAGAATTCATAAAGTCCATATCGTGTGGAAAAGGCAGTCTTTGGAATGTCACAAGGCCTGATTTTGATTTGGTGATAGCCAGAGCGAAGGTCAATCTTGGAGAACACTCTGGCGCCAGCTAGTTGGTCAAACAAGATGTCAATACGGGGAAGCGGATACTTGTTCTTAATAGTTACCGCATTGAGAGGCCGGTAATCAATACACAACCTCAAGGAATGGTCCTTCTTCTTCACAAAGATAGCGGGACATCCCCAAGGTGATACACTTGGACGAATGAAACCCTTATCTAGCAATTCTTGGAGTTGAATTTTTAATTCAGCCAATTCATTGGGCGGCATTCTATATGGTCTCTTTGATATAGGTGCTGTGCCAGGTTGAAGTTCAATCACGAATTCAATGTCTCTATCCGGCGGCATCCCAGGTAAGTCATCCGGAAATACATCGGCATACTCACATACCACCGGAATGTCCTTTAGTTGGGTTTCTACCATTGCATAAGCACACGCATCGACACAAGTCCGTTGTGGCAGATATAGCACACTCGGGCCCTGCGTAGGCGAGTTTATCTCAACAACTCGTTCCGCAACATCTAGGACAACCTTATGTTGAGTCATCCAATTGGCTCCTAATACAATGTCAATTCCTTCCATTCCCAGCAGAATCAAATCAGTAGGAAATGTTTTACTTCCCAACCTGATCGGAACCTTGTGGGTGACTTGGTTGGATGCAATTTTACCTCCCGCAGTTGATATCACGTATGATGATTTGGTATGGTACGATTTTAATCCGCATTTCACATGAAACCTTGTGCTTATAAAACTATGTGTTGCCCCGGAATCAAACAATATCACAGCAGGTTGAGTGCAGATAGGGAAGGTACCAGTCATGTCTGGGGCTCCCTCGGGTAAGTCGGCCAAGGTGGTGTAGTTGAGCCGTCCTTGGCGAACTTGCACACGCTGTTGCTGCTTGCCCTTGCCTTGCTGATTTCCCGGGCGCTGGTTTTGCTGCTTGTTCTGCGGGCAATCCTTGATAAAATGATCTTTACTTCCACACTTGAAGCACTGATAGCCGGCTCCAGGGCGAGCTGGCTGCTGTGCATTTTGCCTTGGTGCTTGCTGCTGCTGCGGCGGTGGAGGGAAACGAGGCGCGTTAGGCTGTGGCGGCCTAGCAACCCATCCACCTCCCTGAGGTGCCCTGGACTGTCCCTGCGGTGCAGCCGGGGGAACCAAGCGGAACCTCTGTGGCTGCGCGCTTGACGGTCCAGCGGGAGTCTTCCTCTTCTTCTCCGCCTTGTGCACCACATTGGCGTCTTCCTGGGTGATGGCAAGGTTCACGAGATCGCCGTACGTGGCAGCACGGGTGGTGGCCAACTGTGCCTTCAACTTGGTGTTCAGGCCACGTCGGAACCTTTCAAGCTTCTTCTCGTCGGAGTCGGCGTGATGACCCGCATAAGGGCACAGACCATTGAAGGCCTGGGAGTACTGGAGCACTGTGCGGGTACCCTGGGTCAGCGCCAAAAACTCATTCAGCTTACGCTCTACTAGACCGGCCGGAATGTGATGAGCCTTGAATGCAGCCTTGAACTCATCCCACTCAACTACATGACCCTCCTGCTGCAGGGCCAGGTAGTTCTCCCACCATAGGAGAGCTGGGCCGCGGAGCTGCTGCGCCGCGAACACGACCTTGCGGTTGGAAGTGCAAGGCGTCGCCAAAATGGTGAACTTGGACTCAACGGCTCGAATCCATGTGTCGGCCTCCAAAGGCTCATCAGCACGAGAGAAGATCGGCGGGTGTGTTGCCAGAAAATCCTCGTATCGGGCCACCTGAGGCTGAGGGGCCCGTTGACCTCCCTGCTGAAGCATCTGCTGCTGCATCATCTGCTGCTGATGCTGCAGGTTCCGGAGAATCTCCGTTTGCGTGGCATAAAGCTGCTGCCACGTCGGAGGTTGCTGCGGAGGAGGAGGTGGCGGTGGCTGTTGCTGCCCCTCTGGCCCCTGCTGGTTAGCGTTGGAGCCACTAGCGTCGTGACCGCTGCGGGTGATTGCCATCTGCAGTAGGTACTTGTATTAGCCACATTCCATAAGCTTGCATAATGAATGACAAGATAGAACGTGACAATATATTAAAGTGTACTGCGCAGAATGGCAAGTCAGCACGCAGTTCGGAAGAAAAATCATATCTCCCGACAGGAAACAAGTCAAATGCTCCAATTCAGTCAGTAGCTCGAAAATTTCATGCTCTACAACTTTCATGTTGGGCTCAGAATCAAATTCGGACTGGAACTAAGCCGAAAAATTCAATCTTTAGCTCTCTGCATTTGCTGTTTTTCAGCAGGCCGAGCTATAGTGTTTTGGTTGCCATTTTTATTTCGCTTAACCAATGGGGTTGCAATTTGGTGATCATTTTGTTTGACAAATTCCAAACAACTTTGTAGTTCACATCACAGCCCAGAAATGAATGGAAAACCCATCAATAATTGAAACAAGGTCAGCTGCAGAATGTTTTCAACACAGCTGTAACAACATCATCAAGTTTTACACCACAACCACACCATTAATTTTACAATGCCACAAAAGATAACTTGGGGAGCTCAACTCCATCTAGCCTATTACAACATGAAGCCAAAAATTCTAGGCCTAGCGGAGGAGTAAATTTGCTACTACCACTCTAAAAATCATCCAAATTGTTAGCGGTAGCCTCGCTGCCCATAGGTGAAGGTGGAGCTGGAAGGGACGGCATGTTATCCTCGGTGTCCATGTCGGAATCGGGGGCCTCTCCTTCACCATTCCCTCCTTCTTGCTCAAGAAGGTGCTGAGCGTCATGGGCGGCAAGCATAGCATTTGCATGCTCCAAGGTACCATGTACCTCCTCAAGCTCATCTCTAGTTTGTGCTAACTCATTCTGGGTGTTGTTGTGTGCAATCTGGAGGTCATTCAATTGCCTCTCCAAGTCAGCAATCATGGCATCTCTAGTGGTCACCTCAATGGACAAAGAGGTCCTCTCAACCCCTATGTCACGGGCGCGAGCGGACATGTCCATAGCAATGTTGAGCATCTCGCTCTGCGACCGTCCAAGAAGTGCCTGCAAACGGTGATACGCCCGTATCCACCTCATCATCAAAGCGGCTGCTGCGACGGGGTTCTCCGCCATCCTCAAAGGAGAGCTAAGGTAGCGCCTCATCCAGTGGGGATCATCCGGCTGAGTTGGTGGGAACAGCCCAAGCAACTGGTGCTCTACCAAGCTCTGGTTCTGAGCACAAAAAGAACTGATGCCATTCAAGGCAGCTAGCTCACAAGTCGTCTCCATGTGGTGTCCATGAACTTCCACCGTCCAGGTGGGGGAACTAGGACACGGCGGGTGACGGTGTACCACCAAACGCACACGGGAACGAGTCACACCACGGTCTCGGATGAGGATTCTCTCATATTGTGGCGGTGTAGGATAGCCAAGTGCCTGCAGAACCGACCACAAGATGCTAGGGAAGCCTTCCCATCCCAAGCAATCAGAGAAAGACACGTCGTTGGGGTGGCTAGCCAGGTCAGCGAGGGCGTCCATCTGAACCAAAAGGAAAAGGGGCAAGGGTGAGAACCGGTTAGTGCCAAAGAGCAAAAACAGATTCTGTGCAGGGTGGTAAAAATTACAAAACTCGAAATCTACAAGCTCAAAAATTCCCAAATTTGGCCAGGACATTGTTTAAACAATTCCTAACAAGTTTCCTGTTGGAGGTTTGAGCAAAAACTGTCGTTAAGATGGTGTAAAAATTCAATTTTTATCTCACTGTCCCCAGAAATTTCCAGCAGACAGTGGGTTACCATTTTTAGCATAACTCAAATTTTACTGAACCATTTTCGTTGAAATTTCTCCAGCATTTACTTCATAATATTTATGACAACTTTCATGTTGAACACTTTTTCGTTCGACAACGTTTTCAGTTTCGAATTAAGGGTGCAAACAGATTGTTCTCAGCAGGATTTTTGGGTTGTGATTTCAATTCCTTTGACGGCGGTTCGATTTGGTCACTTATTAGTATTCGATATTAATTCGGTGAGATGCAAAGCATGAGCGGCCTATTCGTTCTCGCCAACACACATGCCAATAAACCTTTGGCTTACGAAGTTAGTGCCGGTGGCTAGGCAATATCCGTCTCTCCCTATATTATCTAGCCGAACTTTTCTAACCGTTCATCTTACGGAATCGTGGTTAGTGTACCTGCAGAAAATTCCATTCCAGAGCAATATAATCAACCCTTCGTGCCAGCACTCACGAAAGCGTCTCCATTCATTACCACCCACTATAGAGGTGGCACCCGATCGTTTAACATTGAACGGGCAATGTTCATATGTCACCAAGGCAACATATTGACAGTTTCATACGCTATTGGAATAGCGTATTGACTTTGTGCCGCCATCATATTTGCATATGATGCCGTGGTACGCTACAGCAATCGCCGTACCTTGCGCCCACCATCCTATTCTATTTTCATACGCCATCACAGCGTATTGACTATGTGCCGCCACTATATTTTCATATAGTGCCGTGGTACGTTACAGCAATCGCCGTACCTTGCGCCCACCATTGCGTAAAGTAATGACAGAATGAAATGTGCTGGAAGTCAGTATAATATACTATTTGCCACCTATCATATCGTGATCCCTTAACCCACATAGGCTTCACGCTCTAGGTAAGATCCTTAGCGGTCCTAACAACAACCTTCCACCGAAAAGCACGGCGGAAGTACGAGTTGGCAAATTTTATTCCAAAAATATTTATTTAAGGTTTGTTGGTCTCTCCGGTGCGCTGTTTCGGCTCTGATACCAGCTGTGGCGGTTCCACTCCGAAATTATTCCAAGTTAAGTACCTTGGGACCACTAATCACGTAGTCAGGCACTTAATCCGGAATAAGCTGGAGCGCCGTCGGATTAAACCCGATTAAACCACGTACTTTTCTCGATCGAAACAACAGCACGCCCACACGAAGGTGAGTTCCAGAGATAACAACATTCCACAAATTAACTTACACAAATAGGTATTACAAGTTATTACAAACCAGGTTCAAATTTAAATCAGAGTACAAGTCTTGCAGCGGAATTTAAAAGTTCAACAACTGAAATTAACGTTCATTGCAGCGGAAGATAAACATCTAACGACGATACAAGCAACTCCGTGCTGAAGCCTGCCACGAAGCTACTCCTCCCGATCCTCGCCAGAGGACGGAACCCATTCGATGTGCCAGCCAGGTGGAACCTGGACAGGCCAAGACAAAGCATCGACATCCAAAGGAATACCTGTAAAATAATGCCACAAGCAAGGCTGAGTATACTAATACTCAGCAAGACTTACCCGTCGGGTGAAAACTACATCACCGACATCTAGACAATGAAAGGCTTTTGGCTAGTGGGTTTGTTTGCCAAAAAGCAACTAAATAAGTCCTTGCTTTCAAGTTTTAGCATCATATTCTAGTAAATTTAACCATTCTAGATTAGCATCCTCTCTAAGCATACAAGTGGTGCAATACAATTTAATTCATACAACAAGTTCATAAATCTCATAATTCCACTTGTTACTCAATGTAGCAGGGCGGTCAAGCAGTCTCATTAACCGCGAGAAGCGGACAGTTCGAACCGAATTTGTGCTACCTGGCCAGGGAAAACCCAACACACACGGATACTCTGCCTGCTATAAAAGGTACAAGCATTTCCCAACCTTTCCCATCGATCCACAATTCGGAACCGGGTCCACTTCCTTAGGATAAAGGTTTACTGCTTCACTCACAGCATCACGCATATATCCACAAGTGTACGGCAGGGGAAACAAAGTTTCCAAGGAGAGATGGCTATCGGCCCTAGCTGCTTCAATCTGGTACCGGGCTTACCGGCTCCCATATACCTGCATGCATGTGGTACGTTCAAAAACTTGACACACTCAACCACACATTTCGACCTTAAATCAATTATCATACACGGACGGGAGATCTACATCTATCATCCCGCCCGTCAATCCTTATGATTCCAACATAAGTAAAGACAAGCAATTCCTATGTCTCGCGAGTGACAGGAAATCACTCGACTTGTAACGGACCTAAAGCAATGCTCTATCGATCCTTTCATACTAGTATTGCAATTCATAGGTACTAGGAAATGTGCAGCTAAGGTATTCAATCAACTCCTTGAAACGTAAATGCACAGACATAGAGAATTCAAAGTGCATAATTTGGTAAAGTTAGGTTATGCTCCGGGGCTTGCCTTCTTGCTCGGACTGGGGGTTAGCCTCCGGGTTGGTCACTTCTACACCGGCACCGTGCTCCGGGACTCCTTCCTCGTCTGCGGGGATGAGGGTGTAGTCGCCGTCTGGGATAGCGCCTTCTACATGATATGCATAACTTAGGGTGGCTGTTCTGGAATTTCAGATTCCATTTATTTTATTCTATCTAACTACAAAAAGGTTTATTCTTTTATATAAATCGATTTCCATCTAGATTACTTCGCATTTTTGTTTCTCCATTTCTGTTCATCATTTTTATCTATAAACTTTATGGCAGCTACTGGAGTATAAGAGCTAAGCTCACTCCAAAATTTAGCTAATTTTGAGCTACACATAATTTATAAAAATTATATCAAGTTGCTGCCAGCAGAATTGAAATTAATTCATATAAAATTGAAAATTCATCCATTTCAGGAGATTTTCCTACCAAAGCTAGGCATAAGCATGAGGAGGGCTCCGGCCAAGTGATGGCTCAAAATAACCCTTGGGTAGTCCTCAATAATTTTCCATCCAAAAACACATATTTAATTATTTACCATCCTAAGCTGAGCAAAAATTAAGTTTCTCATTTTTCACAGGTGTGCTAACGAGTTTTTAGTCCTCAGGAGCAAAATGATGATTTTTCACTGCCCAGATTATTTTTAATGATTTCTGCACTGCAAAAAGACAGAAAACCTATTTTAATTCATAACAGGAGCTGTAGTTCATATTTTTAAGTCCCCTTTGGACACAAGCTGTCCCAAGTCACTACAAACAACATATCCAAAGCTCAACCCTAGCGTAGCTCTGGATTTGAAATGGTGCACAACTTTAGGTTTTCATAGTTTGAATTTTAATTCACATACAGTTCGTCAAAAGTACAAACATGTCTAATAGAGATTGTAGTTTAGACTCTCAGGAATCCAGAGAGTATTTTTTTGCATTTTTATGATTTTTGTACGAGTTTTAATGGATTTTACAAGTTTCGGGAAAAATCAAACCTAGACTTAAGAATCTTTTTACGCAGAGAACCCTAGATCTTTCAAAACTTCGCGAACCAGTCCTGCACTTTTGCACAGAGGCCCTTAAACAAAGGTAGACGATGAAGAAAGGTCCCTGGGACCTCGCCGGAGTTGCGCCGGGCAAACTACGGCGAACTAGGCACGGGGAAGTGGGGGGAAATGATCCTGGGCTCACCACGAGTCGTTTGAGGACGGTTTGGAGGCTGGGGGAGGTCGGAGTTGTGCCGGCGACGAGGAGGTGGCGGCGCGGCCGCCGCGGCTTCTACGCCGGCGAGCTCGGGGTCGTTCGCGGAGGGGGGAGAGGTCCTTGAGCACCAGCAGAGCTTGGGGAAGCTAATGGCGTGCTCGAGGAAGCTCGGGGACGGCTCGGAGTAGGGTCTCGACATGCGGGTGCTTCGACGGCCGGAATTCGCGATTTGGGGGAAATCGCAAATTCTCGCCGGAGAAGGGACAATAGCTTGGGGAAAGTTGGGGGTTTTGGAGCTGGTGGAGTGGACTAGCTCCGTGCGGGATGGATTGGGGAATGGTGGAGCGTGGACGAGGAATTTCGCGAAGAGCTTGGGTTCGGCTTGCGCGTCGCGAGGAGGAAGAAGACCGAGCGAGCGCGGGGAAGTGGAAATGACCAAGTGAGCGAGTGAGAGGAGGGGTGGGAGTGCGCGGTGGAGTGCTTGGGCACGCAAGGGAGGCACTGTGCGGCCTCGGGAGCGTGCGAGCGCGTGGGTGGCTGTCGCGGTCGCCATTGATGGCGCGGCGAGCTCGAACAGAGCGCGCGCGACACGATTGGGCGAGGAAGATTGTGGCGTGATCGCTGGGGATCCTCCACAGTGCTCCTTGGCGCGTAGCGAGCGAGCATCGCGACTGCGGGGCGGCGCTGCGCGGCTGCGACCAGTGCCAAGCGAGCTTGCCATGATGGCGCTCCGCGGCGCGAGGCAGCAGTGCGCCGTCGCCCGCGAAGTGACGGTACGGAAGGCTTGGACAAACGCGTGAGGACAAAAGCTAGCTGCCGCCACAGCTCGGCCGACCCGACGCGGTCTCCGCCACACGCCGGCCACGTGGCGGCCGGACTCCGGCCAGCGCAGCGCGCGCCAGGGGCACTGTAGCATGCCCGTGGAGCTCCGATTTCCAAATTCGAATTTTCTCCAAAAATTCGAACTGAACTTCGAAACGGGTAAAATTAAAAGTTGGGGTCAGAGGTGTGGGACACAACTTTCGAGCTTGGACCAGGCACTTCGACCAGGCGCTACGGCGCTTCGAGCTTGAACGCAAGCTCGAGCTTGCCGAGCCTCGAATGGTCGGAAACGCCACTCGAGGGTGAGTGCCCCCCTCGAGCTTGGCTGCGAAGCCTCGAGCGTGACGGAACGTCGCTCGAGGGTAAGTGCTCGAGCTTGGCTGCGGAGCCTCGAGCGTGCCGGAACGTCGCTCGAGGGTGAGTCCTCGAGCTTGGCTGCGGAACGTCGAGCGTGACGGAACGTCGCTCGAGGGTAAGTGCCCCCTCGAGCTTGGCTGCGGAGCCTCGAGGGTGACGGAACGTCGCTCGAGGGTAAGTGCCCCCTCGAGCTTGGCTGCGGAGCCTCGAGCGTGACGGAAACTACTGGCTAGGCTCGATCGTGACGGACATAGCTCGATCGTCACGGACATGGCTCGATCGTCACGGACATAGCTCGATCGGGACGGATATACGGCTAAGCTCGATCGTGACGGACATCCGGGCTAAGCTCGATCGTGACGGATATACGGGCTAAGCTCGATCGTGACGGACATCCCCGCTCGAGGGTCATCGAGCGGAACGAACGCCGTGGCGAGGTTGTCGCGAAGGGCTGTAGGTGATGACAACTGCTCCTTTGGTCCGAGATTTTTAAGTTCAGCACCCAAGTCTTGAGATTTCAGTTGGGTGTCCAAACAACCCTTGTTTTTGAATTATAATTGAATTTTTGACGAATTTTTGAATTTCAACCCAATTCCCTGTTGCATTGATTTTAATTGCACTTTTTAATTCTTTTGACATCAGAGATGTCACAGTGCTGTTGTTTCGATCGAGAAAAGAACGTGGTTTATCGGGTTTAATCCGACGGCGCTCCAGCTTATTCCGGATTAAGTGCCTGACTACTCGGTTAGTGGTCCCGGGGTACTTAACTTGGAATAATTTCGGAGTGGAACCGCCACAGCTGGCATCAGAGCCGAAACAGCGCACCAGAGAGACCAACAAACCTTAAATAAATATTTTTGGAATAAAATTTGCCAACTCGTACTTCCGCCGTGCTTTTCGGTGGAAGGTTGTTGTTAGGACCGCTAAGGATGTTACCTAGAGCGTGAAGCCTATGTGGGTTAAGGGATCACAATATGATAGGTGGCAAATAGTATATTATACTGACTTCCAGCACATTTCATTCTGTCATTTACTTTCCGCAATGGTGGGTGCAAGGTACGGCGATTGCTGTAACGTACCACGGCACTATATGAAAATATAGTGGCGGCACATAGTCAATACGCTGTGATGGCGTATGAAACTAGAATAGGATGGTGGGCGCAAGGTACGGCGATTGCTGTAGCGTACCACGGCATCATATGCAAATATGATGGCGGCACAAAGTCAATACGCTATTCCAATAGCGTATGAAACTGTCAATATGTTGCCTTGGTGACATATGAACATTGCCCGTTCAATGTTAAACGATCGGGTGCCACCTCTATAGTGGGTGGTAATGAATGGAGACGCTTTCGTGAGTGCTGGCACGAAAGGTTGATTATAAATGCTCTGGAATGGAATTTTCTGCAGGTACCCTAACCGCGATTCCGTATGTTGAGACGGTTAGAAAAGTTCGGCTAGATAATATAGGGAGAGACGGATATTGCCTAGCCACCGGCACTAACTTCGTAAGCCAAAAGTAATTGGCATGTGTGTTGGTGAGAACGAATAGGCCGCTCATGCATTGCATTCTCACTGAATTAATATCAATTTTAACCCTTGGCCAAATCAAACCGCCGTCAAAGAAATTGAAATTTACAACCCAAAAATGCTGCTGAGAACAGTCTGTTTGCAACCTTAAATCGAAACTGAAAACGTTGCCAAATGAAAAAGTGTTCAACATGAAAGTTGTCATAAATATTATGAAGTAAATGCTGGAGAAATTTCAACGAAAATGGTTCAGTAAAATTGGAGTTATGCTAAAAATGGTAACCCCCTGTCTGCTGGAAATTTCTGGGGACAGTGAGATAAAAATTGAATTTTTACACCATCTTAACGACAGTTTCTGCTCAAACCTCCAACATGAAACTTGTTAGGAATTATTTAAACAATGTCCTGGCCAAATTTGGGAATTCTTGAGCTTGTAGATTTCGAGTTTTGTAATTTTTACCACCCTGCACAGAATCTGTTTTTGCTCTTTGGCACTAACCGGTTCTCACCCTTGCCCCTTTTCCTTTTGGTTCAGATGGACGCCCTCGCTGACCTGGCTAGCCACCCCAACGACGTGTCTTTCTCTGATTGCTTGGGATGGGAAGGCTTCCCTAGCATCTTGTGGTCGGTTCTACAGGCACTTGGCTACCCTACACCGCCACAATATGAGAGAATCTTCATCCGAGACCGTGGTGTGACTCGTTCCCGTGTGCGTTTGGTGGTACACCGTCACCCGCCGTGTCCTAGTTCCCCCACCTGGACGGTGGAAGTTCATGGACACCACATGGAGACGACTTGCGAGCTAGCTTTGAATGGCATCAGTTCTTTTTGTGCTCAGAACCAAAGCTTGGTAGAGCACCAGTTGCTTGGGCTGTTTCCTCCGACTCAGCCGAATGATCCCCACTGGATGAGGCGCTACCTTAGCTCTCCTTTGAGGATGGCGGAGAACCCCGTCGCAGCAGCCGCTTTGATGATGAGGTGGATACGGGCGTATCACCGTTTGCAGGCACTTCTTGGACGGTCGCAGAGCGAGATGCTCAACATTGCTATGGACATGTCCGCTCGCGCCCGTGACATAGGGGTTGAGAGGACCTCTTTGTCCATTGAGGTGACCACTAGAGATGCCATGATTGCTGACTTGGAGAGGCAATTGAGTGACCTCCAGATTGCACACAACAACACCCAGAATGAGTTAGCACAAACTAGAGATGAGCTTGAGGAGGTACATGGTACCTTGGAGCATGCAAATGCTATGCTTGCCGCCCATGACGCTCAGCACCTTCTTGAGCAAGAAGGAGGGAATGGTGAAGGAGAGGCCCCCGATTCCGACATGGACACCGAGGATGACATGCCGCCCCTTCCAGCTCCACCTTCACCTATGGGCAGCGAGGCTACCGCTAACAACTTGGATGATTTTTAGAGTGGTAGTAGCAAGTTTACTCCTCCGCTAGGCCTAGATTTTGGCTTCATGTTATAATAGGCTAGATGGAGTTGAGCTCCTCCTATTTGGTGGCAATGTAAATTAATGGTGTGGTTGTGGTGTAAAACTTGATGATGTTGTTACAGCTGTGTTGAAAACATTCTGCAGCTGACCTTGTTTTAATTATTGATGGGTTTTCCATTCATTTCTGGGCTGTGATGTGAACTACAAAGTTGTTTGGAATTTGTCAAACAAAATGATCACCAAATTGCAACCCCATTGGTTAAGCGAAATAAAAATGGCAACCAAAACACTATAGCTCGGCCTGCTGAAAAACAGCAAATGCAGAGAGCTAAAGATTGAATTTTTCGGCTTAGTTCCAGTCCGAATTTGATTCCGAGCCCAACATGAAAGTTGTAGAGCATAAAATTTCCGAGCTACTGACCGAATGGGAGCATTTGACTTCTTTCCTGTTGGGAGATATGATTTTTCTCCCGAACTGCGTGCTGATTTGTCATTCTGCGCAGTACACTTAATATGTTGTCACATTTTATCTTGTCATTCATTATGCAAGCTTATGAAATGTGGCTAATATAAGTCCCTACTGCAGATGGCAATCACCCGCAGCGGTCACGACGCTCGTGGCTCCAACGCTAACCAGCAAGGGCCAGAGGGGCAGCAACAGCCACCGCCACCTCCTCCACCGCAGCAACCTCCGACGTGGCAGCAGCTGTATGCCACGCAAACGGAGATTCTCCGGAACCTGCAGCATCAGCAGCAGATGCTTCAGCAGGGAGGTCAACGGGCCCCTCAGCCTCAGGTGGCCCGATACGAGGATTTTCTGGCAACGCACCCGCCGATTTTCTCTCGAGCTGATGAGCCTTTGGAGGCCGACACCTGGATTCGAGCCATCGAGTCCAAGTTCACCATTTTGGCAACGCCTTGCACCTCCAACCGCAAGGTCGTGTTCGCGGCGCAGCAGCTCCGCGGCCCAGCTCTCCTTTGGTGGGAGAACTACCTGGCCCTGCAGCAGGAGGGTCATGTAGTTGAGTGGGATGTCCCGCTATCTTTGTGAAGAAGAAGGACCATTCCTTGAGGTTGTGTATTGATTACCGGCCTCTCAATGCGGTAACTATTAAGAACAAGTACCCACTCCCCCGTATTGACATCTTGTTCGACCAACTAGCTGGCGCCAGAGTGTTCTCCAAGATTGACCTTCGCTCTGGCTATCACCAAATCAAAATCAGGCCATGTGACATTCCAAAGACTGCCTTTTCCACACGATATGGACTTTATGAATTCCTGGTTATGTCCTTTGGACTCACGAATGCCCCAGCCTATTTCATGTACCTCATGAATTCGGTCTTCATGTCTGAACTAGACAAGTTTGTGGTGGTTTTCATTGATGACATTCTTATATATTCTAAGAATGAGGAAGAGCATGCCGAGCACCTTCGCATTGTTCTTCAGAGATTGAGAGATCACCAGCTCTATGCCAAGTTCTCCAAGTGTGAATTCTGGCTTGAGAGCGTGAAGTTTTTAGGTCACACGGTTTCCAAGGATGGTATATCCGTGGATCCAACCAAAGTGCAAGAGGTGCTAGATTGGCAACCACCTACATCTGTCCACGAGATTCGGAGTTTTCTGGGTTTAGCCGGTTATTACCGTCGTTTTATTCCGGATTTCTCTCGGATAGCAAAGCCCATGACCGAACTCTTGAAGAAGGGAGTTAAATTTGAGTGGAATGACAAATGTGAGGAAGCTTTCCACACCTTGCGAAGACATTTAACTTCAGCCCCAGTTTTGGCTCAGCCCGATTGCACCAAGCCTTATGATGTCTATTGCGATGCATCAGGCACCGGTCTTGGCTGTGTTCTCATGCAAGAGAACCGGGTCATTGCTTATGCTTCTCGAGCACTTCGGCCTCATGAGCAAAACTACCCCACGCACGATCTTGAGTTAGCAGCGGTCATTCATGCTCTCAAGATGTGGAGACACTATTTGATTGGTGTTCCCTGCAACATATACACAGACCACAAGAGCCTCAAATATGTTTTCACTCAGGCACATTTGAATATGAGGCAGCGAAGATGGTTGGAGTTAGCAAAGGACTATGACCTTAGTGTGCATTATCACCCCGGGAAGGCTAATGTAGTTGCGGATGCGCTAAGCCGCAAGGCTCGTTGTCATTGTCTTTCCGTGGAGTCCTATGCCGACACCCTGTGTCACGAAATGGCAAAGCTCAATTTAGAGATTGTTCCACACGGGTACTTCAACCATATTGCAGTGGAACCCACCTTGCACGATCAGATTGTTATAGCCCAATTAAATGACGCGAGCATTAAAATCCTTAGAAGGAAATTGTCTAAGGAGAAGGTAAAAGAGAAATACAAGTGTTTCCGATTGGATGGGCAGGGAGTGATGTGGTTTGGGCCTCGCCTCGTGGTGCCCAAAAACACGGAACTCCGGAGGAAGATTATGGATGAGGCACATCTCTCTAAATTTTCTATCCATCCCGGCAGCACCAAAATGTACCAAGATTTGAAACAAAACTTTTGGTGGACTCGAATGAAGCGAGAAATTGCCACGTATGTGTCGGAATGTGACACATGCCAGCGGGTTAAGGCCAGCCACTTGAAGGTAGCAGGCACGCTTCAACCTCTACCTATTCCCTCATGGAAGTGGGAAGATATAAGCATGGACTTTATTGTTGGACTTCCCAGAACCCCTCAGGGGCATGATTCTATTTGGGTAATTGTGGACCGCCTTACCAAGACCGCACATTTTATTCCGGTCAATACCTTTTATAACGCTAAGAAGTACGCGGAGATTTATTTGGAGCGGATCGTTTGTCTACATGGGGTACCCAAGACGATAATTTCAGATCGTGGTGCTCCGTTCGTAGCACGCTTTTGGGAACAATTGCAATTATCCCTAGGCACCAAACTGATCCGTAGTTCAGCATATCACCCACAAACCGATGGGCAGACGGAAAGGGTAAATCAAATACTTGAGGATATGCTTCGAGCTTGTGTTATTCATTATGGGAAGAATTGGGAGAAGTGTTTATCCCTGGCCGAATTCTCCTATAACAATAGCTACCAAGCGAGTCTCAAAATGGCACCTTTCGAAGCCTTATATGGTAGAAGATGTCGGACCCCGTTGTGTTGGTCCCAGGCAGGCGAGAGGTATGCTTATGGCCCTGACCTTGTAAAGGAAGCAGAGGAAAAGGTTAGAATCATTCGTGAAAATTTGAGAACTGCCCAGTCAAGGCAGAAGAGTTACTTTGATCAACGGCGAAAACCACTTCAGTTTGAAGTTGGTGATCACGTGTATCTTAAAGTCTCCCCGACCAAAGGTGTGCAAAGATTCGGACTAAAAGGAAAGCTTGCACCTCGTTATATCGGCCCGTATGAAATTACTCAGCAATATGGGCCGGTAGCCTATCAAGTGAGGCTTCCCGAAAAACTCTCAGCTGTACACGATGTATTTCATGTTTCTCAACTTAAGAGGTGTCTACGTGTTCCGACCGAAGTTGTTGAACAAGAGGAACTCTCGGTTGAACCGGATCTCTCTTATGATGAGCATCCCGTTAAGATCCTCAACGAGAAAGAGCGACAAACACGAAGAAAGGGAGTTAAAATGTACAAAGTTCAGTGGAGTCATCACTCCGAAGATGAAGCCACGTGGGAAACCGAGGACTATCTTAGGAAGAATTTCCCCGACATCCTATCATAAGCCGAGGTATTTCTTCTCCCCTCTTTATCTCTAAGTTTGATCGAATCTCGGGACGAGATTCCTCTTAAGGGGGGTAGGCTGTGACATCTCTGATGTCAAAAGAATTAAAAAGTGCAATTAAAATCAATGCAACAGGGAATTGGGTTGAAATTCAAAAATTCGTCAAAAATTCAATTATAATTCAAAAACAAGGGTTGTTTGGCACCCAACTGAAATCTAAATATCTCGGACCAAAAAGAGTAGTTGTCATCACCAACAGCCCTTCGCGACAACCTCGCCACGGCGTTCGTTCCGCTCGATGACCCTCGAGCGGGGATGTCCGTCACGATCGAGCTTAGCCCGGATGTCCGTCACGATCGAGCTTAGCCCGGATGTCCGTCCCGATCGAGCTATGCCCGTGACGATCGAGCCTAGCCAGTAGTTTCCGTCACGCTCGAGGCTCCACAGCCAAGCTCGAGGGGGCACTTACCCTCGAGCGATGTTCCGTCACGCTCGAGGCTTCGCAGCCAAGCTCGAGGGGGGCACTCACCCTCGAGTGGCGTTTCCGACCATTCGAGGCTCGGCAAGCTCGAGCTTGCGGTTCAAGCTCGAAGCGCCGTAGCGCCTGGTCGAAGTGCCTGGTCCAAGCTCGAAAGTTGTGTCCCACACCTCAGACCCCAACTTTTAATTTTACCCGTTTCGAAGTTCAGTTTGAATTTTTGGAGAAAATTCGAATTTGGAAATCGGAGCTCCACGGGCATGCTACAGTGCCCCTGGCGCGCGCTGCGCTGGCCGGAGCTCGGCCGCCACGTGGCCGGCGAGCGGCGCAGGCGGCGCTGAGCTGGCCAAGCCGCGGCGGACGCTGGCGCTTGTCGCCTAGCTCTTGTCCGGGCACTCCCGAGCCATCACTTCGCTGCTGTCGCCTCGCCTCGCGCCGCGGAGCGCCATCATACGGTCGCGCGCCGCCGTGGCCGCACGCGCGCTCGCGCCGCGCCGAGCGCACTGCAGGCGGTAGAGTCCATTCGCGTCGCGACAAAGCCTCCGCTGAGGATCTCCACTTCATCACGCGATGAACTTTGACGCCCAACCGCGCGTGTGCGCTCTGTTCGAGCTCGCGCGCCATCACTGGCGACCGCGACAGCCACCCACGCGCTCGCACGCTCCCGAGGCCGCACAATGCCTCCCTTGCGTGCTCAATCACTCCACCGCGCACTCACACCCCTCCTCTCACTCGCTCACTTGGCCATTTCCACTTCCCCGCGCTCGCTCGGTCTTCTTCCTCCTCGCGACGCGCAAGCCGAACCCAAGCTCTTCGCGAAATTCCTCGTCCACACTCCACCATTCCCAAGTTTGTCCCGCACGGAGCTAGTCCACTCCACCAGCTCCAAAACCCCCAACTTTCCCCAAGACATTGACCCTTCTCCGGCGAGAATTCGTGAATTCCCCCAAATCGCGATTTTCGGCCACCGGAGCACCCGCACGTCGAGCCCCTACTCCGAGCCGTCCCCGAGGTCAACCGAGCACGCCATTGGCTTCCTCGAGCTCCACTGGTGCTCTAGGACCCCTCGAACCTCGGCGAACGACCCCGAGCTCACCGGCGTAGAAGCCGCGGCGGCCGCGCCGCCACCACCTCGTCGCCGGCGAAACTCCGACCATCCCCGGCCTCCAAACCGTCCCCAAACGACTCGTGGTGAGCCCAGGATCCTTTTCCCCCACTTCCCCGAGCCTAGTTCGCCGCCGTTTGGCCGGCGCAACTCCGGCGAGAGCCGAGGGCCTTCCTTCATCGTCTTCGTTTGTGTAGGGGTCTCTGCGCAAAAGTTCAGGGACTCGTTCTTGAAGTTTTGAAAGTTCTAGGGTTCTCGGTGAAAATAGATTCTTAACCCTAGATTTGATTTTCCCGAAACTTGTAAAATCGATTAAAAATCGTACAAAAATCGGAAAACTGCACAAAAATACTCCCTGGATTCGTGAGAGTCTAAATTACAATCTCTATTAGACATGTTTGTACTTTTGACGAACTGTTTTTGAATTAAAATTCAAACAAGGAAAATCTAAAGTTATGCACCATTTCCAATCCAGAGCTGCGCTAGGGTTGAGCTTTGGATATGTTGTGTATAGCGACTTTGGACAGCTTGTGTCCAAAGGGGACCCAAAAATATGATTGGTAGCTCCAGTTATGAATTTAGATGTATTTCCTGTCTTTTTGCAGTGCAGAAATCATTAAAAATAATATGTGCAACGAAAAATCACCATTTTGCTCCTGAGAACTAAAACCTTGTTGGCACACATCTTAAAAATGAAAAACTTAATTTTTGCTCTGTTTAGGATGGCAAATAATTAAATATGTGTTTTTGGATAGAAAAATATTGAGGACTACCCAAGGGTTAGTTTGAGCCACCACTTGGCCAGAGCCCTCCTCATACTTATGCCTAGCTTTGGTAGAAAGATCTCCTGAAATGGGTGAATTTTCGATTTTATATGAATTAAATTCAATTCTGCTGGCAGCAACTTGTTATATTTTTTAATAAATTATGTGTAGCTCAAAATTAGCTAAATTTTGGAGTGAGCTTGACTCTTATACTCCAGTAGCTGTCATAAAGTTTATAGATAAAAATGATGAGCAGAAAAGGAGAAACAAAAATGCGAAGTAATCTAGATGGAAATCGATTTATATAAAAGAATAAACCTTTTTGTAGTTAGTTAGAATAAAATTAATGGAATCTGAAATTCCAGAACAGCCACCCTAAGTTATGCATCTCATGTAGAAGGCGCCATCCCGGACGGCAACTACCACCTCATTCCCGCAGACGAGAAAGAAGTCCCGGAGGAAGGTGCCGGTGCAGGATCGACCAACCCGGAGGCTAACCCCCAGTCCGAGCAAGAAGGCAAGCCCCGGAGCATAACCTAACTTTACCAAATTATGCACTTTGAATTCTCTATGTTGGTGCATTTACGTTCAAGGAGTTGATTGAATACCTTAGCTGCACATTTCCTAGTACCTATGACTTGCAATACTAGTATGAAAGGGATCGATAGTGCATGGCTATAGGTCCGTTACAAGTCGAGTGATTTCCTGTCACTCGCGAGACATATGAATTGCTTGTCTTTACTTATGTTGGAATCATAAGGATTGACGGGCGGGATGATAGATGTAGATCTCCCGTCCGTGTATGATAATTGATTAAGGTCGAAATGTGTGGTTGAGTGTGTCAAGTTTTTGAACGTACCACATGCATGCCGATGTATGGGGATCGGTAAGCCCGGTACCAGATTGAAGCAGCTAGGGCCGATAGCCATCTCTCCTTGGAAACATTGTTTTCCCCTGCCGTACACTTGTGGATATATGCGTGAGACTGTGAGTGAAGCAGTAAACCTTTATCCTAAGGAAATGGACCCGGTTCCGAATTGTGGATCGATGGGAAAGGTTGGGAAATGCTTGTGCCTTTTATAGCAAGCAGAGTATCCGTGTGTGTTGGGTTTCCCCTGGCCAGGTAGCAGAAATTCGGTTCGAACTGTCCGCTTCTCGCGGTTAATGAGACTGCTTGACCGCCCTGCTACATTGAGTAACAAGTGGAACTATGAGAATGATGAACTTGTTGTATGAAATAAATTGTACTGCACCACTTGTATGATTAGACAGGATGCTAATCTAGAATGGTTAAATCTACTAGAATATGATGCTAAAACTTGAAAGCAAGGACCTACTCTTAGTTGCTTTTTGGCAAACAAACCCACCAGCCAAAAGCCTCTCATTGTCTAGATGTCGGTGATGTAGTTTTCACCAGACGGGTAAGCCTTGCTGAGTATTAGTATACTCAGCCTTGCTTGTGGCAATATTTTACAGGTATACCTTTGGATGTGGATGCTTTGTCTTGGCCTGCCCAGGTTCCACCTGGCTGGAACATCGAATGGGTTCCGTCCTCTGGCGAGGATCGGGAGGAGTAGCTTCGTGGCAGGCTTCAGCACGGAGTTATTTTGTATCGTCGTTAGATTGTTTTACTTCCGCTGCAATGAACCTCTAAATTCAGTTGTTATGACTTTTTAAATTCCGCTGTAATGAACTTTTATTTCCGCTGCAAGACTTGTACTCTGATTTAAATTTGAACCTGGTTTGTAATAACTTGTAATATCTATGTGTGTAAGTTAATTTGTGGAATGTTGTAATCTCTGGAACTCACCTTCGTGTGGGCGTGCTGTTGTTTCGATCGAGAAAAGAACGTGGTTTATCGGGTTTAATCCGACGGCGCTCCAGCTTATTCCGGATTAAGTGCCTGACTACTCGGTTAGTGGTCCCGGGGTACTTAACTTGGAATAATTTCGGAGTGGAACCGCCACAAAGTTGAGCTTGGCCATTTCATGACACAGGGGTGTCAGCGTAGGGCTCCACGGAAAGACAATGACAATGAGCTTTGCGGCTTAGTGCATCCGCAACTACATTAGCCTTGCCGGGGTGATAATGCACACTAAGGTCATAGTCCTTTGCTAACTCCAACCATCTTCGCTGTCTCATAGTCAAATGTGCCTGAGTGAAGACATATTTGAGGCTCTTGTGGTCTGTGTATATGTTGCATGGAACACCCATCAGATAGTGTCTCCACATCTTGAGAGCATGAATAACCGCTGCTAACTAAAGATCATGCGTGGGGTAGTTTTGCTCATGAGGCCGAAGTGCTCGAGAAGCATAAGCAATGACTCGGTTCTCTTGCATGAGGACACAGCCAAGTCCGGTGCCTGATGCATCGCAATAGACATCATAGGGCTTGGTGCAATCGGGCTGAGCTAAAACTGGGGCTGAAGTTAAATGTCTTCTCAAAGTGTGGAAAGCTTCATCACATTTGTCATTCCACTCAAATTTGACTCCCTTCTTTAAGAGTTCGGTCATGGGCTTCGCAATCCGGGAGAAGTCCGGAATAAAACGGCGATAATAACCGGCTAAACCCAGAAAACTCCGAATCTCGTGGACAGAGGTAGGTGGTTGCCAATCTAACACCTCTTGCACTTTGGTTGGATCCATGGATATACCATCCTTGGAAACCGTGTGCCCTAAGAATTTCACGCTCTCCAACCAGAATTCACACTTGGAGAACTTGGCGTAGAGCTGGTGATCTCTCAACCTTTGAAGAACAATGCGGAGGTGCTCGGCATGCTCTTCCTCATTCTTAGAATATATAAGAATGTCGTCAATGAAAACCACCACAAACTTGTCTAGTTCTGACATGAAGACCGAATTCATGAGGTACATGAAGTAGGCTGGGGCATTGGTGAGTCCAAAAGACATGACCAAGAATTCATAAAGTCCATAACGTGTAGAAAAGGCAGTCTTTGGAATCTCACAAGGCCTGATTTTTATTTGGTGATAGCCAGAGCGAAGGTCAATCTTGGAGAACACTCTGGCGCCAGCTAGTTGGTCAAACAGGATGTCAATACGGGGGAGTGGGTACTTGTTCTTAATAGTCACCGCATTGAGAGGCCGGTAATCAATACACAACCTCAAGGAATGGTCCTTCTTCTTCACAAAGATAGCGGGACATCCCCAAGGTGATACACTTGGACGAATGAAACCCTTGTCTAGCAGTTCTTGGAGTTGAACTTTTAATTCGGCCAGTTCATTGGGTGGCATTCTATATGGTCTCTTTGATATAGGTGCCGTGCCAGGTTGAAGTTCAATCACAAATTCAATGTCCCTATCCGGCGGCATCTCAGGTAAGTCATCCGGAAATACATCGGCATACTCACATACCACCGGAATGTCCTTTAGTTGGGTTTCTACCATTGTATAAGCACACGCATTGACGCAAGTCCGCTGTGGCAGATATAGCACACTAGGGCCATGCGTAGGCGAGTTTATTTCAACAACTCGTTCCGCAACATCTAGCACAACCTTATGTTGAGTCATCCAATTGGCTCCCAAACAATGTCAATCCCTTCCATACCAAGCAGTATTAAATCGGTAGGAAATGTTTTACTTCCCAGCCTGATTGGAACTTTTCGGGTGACTTGGTTGGATGCAATTTTACCTCCCGCAGTTGATATCACATACGATGATTTGGTATGGTAAGATTTTAATCCACATTTCACATGAAATCTTGTGCTTATAAAACTATGTGTTGCCCCGGAATCAAACAATATCACAGCAGGTTGAGTGCAGATAGGGAAGGTACCAGTCATGTCTGGGGCTCCCTCGGGTCGGTCGGCCAAAGTGGTGTAGTTGAGCCGTCCTTGTCGGACCTGCACACGCTGCTGCTGTTTGCCCTTGCTTTGCTGATTTCCCGGGCGCTGGTTCTGCTGCTTGTTCTGCGGGCAATCCTTGATGAAGTGGCTGTTACTGCCGCACTTGAAGCATTGATAACCGGCTCCAGGGCGAGCTGGTTGTGGTGCGTTCTGCCTTGGCGCCTGTTGCTGCTGCGGCGGTGGAGGGAAACGGGGCGCATTAGGCTGTGGTGGCCTAGCAACCCATCCACCTCCCTGAGGTGCCCTGGACTGTCCTTGCGGTGCAGCCGGGGGAACCAAGCGGAATCTCGGCGGCTGCGCGCTCGAAGGTCCAGCGGGAGCTTCCTCTTCTTTCCGCCTTGTGCACCGTGTTGGCGTCTTCCTGGGGCAATGGCGAGGTTCACGAGATCGCCATATGTGGCAGCACGGGTGGTGGCCAACTGAGCCTTCCAACTTGGTGTTAAGGCCACGTCGGAACCTCTCTAACTCTTCTCGTCAAAGTCGGCGTGATGACCCGCATACGGGCACAGACCATTGAAGGCCTGGGCGTATTGAAGCACCGTGCGGGTACCCTGGGTCAGAGCCAGAAATTCATTCAACTTCCGCTCTACCAAGCCGGCCGGAATGTGATGAGCCTGAACGCAGCCTTGAACTCATCCCATTCAACCACATGACCTTCCTGCGGCAGGGCCAGGTAGTTCTCCCACCATAGGAGAGCTGGGGCCGCGGAGCTGCTGCGCCGCGAACACGACCTTGCGGTTGGAGGTGCAAGGCGTCGCCAGGATTGTGAACTTGGACTCGATGGCTCGAATCCACGTATCGGCTTCCAAGGGCTCATCGGCTCATGAGAATATCAGCGGGTGTGTAGCCAGAAAATCCTCGTATCTGGCCACTTGAGGCTAAGGGGCCCGTTGACCTCCTTGCTGCAGCATCTGCTGTTGCATCACTTGTTGTTGATGCTGCAGGTTCCGTAGAATTTCCGTTGCGTGCATACAACTGCTTGCCACGTCGGAGGTTGTTGCGGTGGCGGAGGTGTGGCGGCTGTTGCTGCCCCTCTGGCCCCTGCTGGTTAGCGTTGGAGCCACTAGCGTCCTGACCGCTGCGGGTGATTGCCATCTGCAGTAGGTACTTGTGTTAGCCACATTTCATAAACTTGCATACTGATGACAAGATAGAACGTGACACTAATTGAAGTTTACTGCGCAAAATGACATTGTCAACCAGCAGTTCGGAAGAAAAATCATATCTCCCAACAGGAAGCAAGTCAAATTCTCCAATTCGGTCAGTAGCTCGAAAATTTCATGCTCTACAACTTTCATGTTGGGCTCAGATTCAAATTCGGACTGGAACTAAGCCGAAAAATTCAAACTCTAGCTCTCTGCGTTTGCTGGTTTTTCAGCAGGCCGAGCTGTAGTGTTTTGGTTGCCATTTTTGTTTCGCTAACCAATGGGGTTGCAATTGGTGATAATTTGCTTGACAAATTCCAAACAACTTTGTAGTTCACATCAAAGCCCAGAAATGAATGGAAAACCCATCAATAATTAAAACAAGGTTAGCTGCAGAATGTTTCAACACAGCTATTACAACTTCATCAAGTTTTGGGAATCACAATCACACCATTAAATTACATTGCCCACAAAGATTAAAAGGGGGAGCTCAACTCCATCTAGCCTATTACAATATGAAGCCAAAATTTAGGCCTAGCGGAGGAGTAACTTGCCACTACCACTCTAGAAATCATCTAAGTGTTAGCGGTAGCCTCGCTGCCCATAGGTGAAGGTGGAGCTGGGAAGGGGCGGCATGTCATCCTCGGTGTCCATGTCGGAATCGGGGGCCTCTCCTTCTCCTGCTCTCCCTCTGCTCAAGAAGGTGCTGAGCATCATGGGCGGCTAGCATAGCATTAGCATGCTCCAAGGTACCGTGTACCTCCTCAAGCTCATCTCTAGTTTGGGCTAGCTCGTTTTGGACGTTGTTGTGCGCTATGTGGAGTCATTCAATTGTCTCTCCAAAATCAGCAATCATGGCATTCCCTGGTGTCACCTCAATGGACAATGAGGTCCTCTCAACCCCAATGTCACGGGCACGGCGGACATGTCCATAGCAGGTTGAGCATCTCGCTCTGCGACCGTCCTAGAAGTACCTGGAAACGGTGGTAAGCCGCATCGACCTCATCATTGATGCAGCTGCAGCGACGGGGTTCTCCGCCATCCTCAAAGGGGAGCTAAGGTAGCGTCTCATCCAATGGGGATCATCCGGCTGAGTCGGTGGAAACAACCCCAGCCAACTAGTGCTCTACCAACTCCTGGTTCTGAGCAACAAAAGAGCTAATGCCATTCAAGGCGGCTAGCTCACAGGTCGTCTCCATGTGGTGTCCAAGAACTTCCACCATCCAAGTGGGGGAGCTAGGACACACGGTGGGTGGCGATATACCACCAAACGCACACGAGAACGGGTCACACACGCGGTCTCGGATGAGGGTCCTCTCATACTGTGGCGGGGGTAGGGTAGTCGAGCGCCTGCAAGACCGACCACAGAATGCTAGGAAAGCCTTCCCATCCTAGGCAATCTGAGAAGGACACGTCGTTGGGGTAGCTGGCCAAGTCAGCGTGAGCGTCCATTCTGAACCAAAAGGAAAAGGGCAAGGGTGAGAACCGGTTAGCGTCAAAGAAAACAAAACAGATTCTGGACAGTGTAGTAAAAATTATAAAACTCAAAATATACAAGCTCAAAAATTCCCAGATTTGGCCAGGACATTGTTTAAGTAATACCAAACAAGTTTCATGTTGGAGGTTTGAGCAGAAACTGTCGTTAAGATAGTGTAAAAATTCAATTTTTATCTCACTGTTCCCAGAAATTTCCAGCAGACAGGGGGTTACCATTTTAAACATAACTCCAGTTTTACTGAACCATTTTCGTTGAAATTTCTACAGCATATACTTTATAACATTTATGACAACTTTCATGTTGAACACTTTTTCATTTGACAACGTTTTCAGTTTCGAATCATTGGTGCAACCAGACTGGTCTCAGCAGAATTTTGCGGGTGGTGATTTGAATTTTGACGGCGGTTCGATTTGGTCACTTATTAAGGTTCAATATTATTTCAGTGAAATGCAATGCATGAGCGGCCTATTCGTTCTCGCCAACACACATGCCAATAACTTTTGGCCTACGAAGTTAGTGCCGGTGGCTAGGCAATATCCGTCTCTCCCTATATTATCTAGCCGAACTTTTCTAACCGTTTCAACATACGGATTCGCGGTTAGTGTACCTGCAGAAAATTCCATTCCAGAGCATATAATCAACCTTTCGTGCCAGCACTCACGAAAGCGTCTCCATTCATTACCACCCACTATAGAGGTGGCACCCGAACGTTTAACATTGAACGGGCAATGTTCATATGTCACCAAGGTAACATATTGACAATTTCATACGCTCATGAGATAGCGTATTGACTTTGTGCCGCCATCATATTTGCATCTGATGCCGTGGTACGCTACAGCAATCGCCGTACCTTGCGCCCACCATGCTATTCTAGTTTCATACACCGTCACAGCGTATTGACTATGTGCCGCCACTACATTTTCATATAGTGCCGTGGTACGTTACAGCAATCGTCGTACCTTGCGCCCACCATTGCGCAAAGTAAATGACAGAATGAAATGTGCTGGAAGTCAGTATAATATATATATTGCCACCTATCATAACGTGATCCCTTAATCCACATAGGCTTCACGCTCTAGGTAACATCCTTAGCGGTCCTAACAATAACCTTCCTTCGCGAGGCGCGGCGGAAGTAGAATTGGCAAATTTTATTCTAAAAATGTTTGTTTAAGGTTTGTTGCTCTCTCCGGTGCGCTGTTTCGGCTCTGATGCCAGCTATGGCGGACCACTCCGAAATTATTCCAAGTTAAGTACCCGGGACCACTAATCGAGTAGTCAGGCACTTAATCCGGAATAAGCTGGAGCGCCGTCGGATTAAACCCGATTTAACCACGTACTTTTCTCGATCGAAACAACAGCACGCCCACACGAAGGTGAGTTCCAGAGATTACAACATTCCACAAATTTAACATACACAAATAGTATCACAAAGTTATTACAAAACCAAGTTCAAATTTAAATCAGAGTATCAAATTCTTGCAGCGGAAATAAATAGTTCATTGCAGCGGAAATAAAGTTCATAGCAGCGGAATGAAAAGCTAACGACGATACAAAGTAACACCATGATGAAGCCTGCCACGGTGCTACTTCTCCCGATCCTCGACAGAGGACGGAACCCACTCGACGTGCCATCCAGGGGGAACCTGGGTAGGCCAAGTCAAAGCATCGACTGCCACATCCAACATTGTACCTGTAAATCAATGCCACAAGCAAGGCTGAGTATACTAATACTCAGCAAGGCTTACCCGTCGGGGTGATAAACTACATCACCGACATCTAGACAATGAGAGGCTTTTGGCTGGTGGTTTGTTTGCCAAAAAGCAACTAAGAGTAGGTCCTTGCTTTCAAGTTTTACCATCATATTCTAGTAGATTTAACCATTCTAGATTAGCATCCTCTCTAAGCATACAAGTGGTGCAATACAATTTAATTCATACAACAAGTTCGTCAATCTCATAATTCACTTGTTACTCAATGCAGCAAGGCGGTCAAGCAGTCTCATTAACCGCGAGAAGCGGACAGTTCGAACCGAATTTTGCTACCTGGCCAGGGGAAACCCAACACACACGGATAGTGCTCGCTATAAAAGGTACGAGCACTTCCCAACCTTTTCCCATCGATCCACAATTCGGAACCGGGTCCATTTCCTTAGGATAAAGGTTTACTGCTTCACTCATAGTCTCACGCATATATCCACAAGTGTACGGCAGGGGAAAACAAAGTTTCCAAGGAGAGATGGCTATCGGCCCTAGCTGCTTCAATCTTCGGTACCGGGCTTACCGACTCCCATATATCGGCATGCATGTGGTACGTTCAAAAACTTGACACACTCAACCACACGTTTCGACCTTAAATCAATTATCATACACGGACGGGAGATCTACATCTATCACCCCGCCCGTCAATCCTTATGATTCCAACATAAGTAAAGACAAGCAACTCCTATGTCTCGCGAGTGACAGGAAATCACTCGACTTGTAACGGACCTAAAGCAATGCCCTATCGATCCTTCCATAACTAGTGTTGCAAGTCATAGGTACTAGGAAATGTGCAGCTAAGGTATTCAATCAACTCCTTGAAACGTAAATGCACTAGCATAGAGAACTCATAGATGCATAAACTTTAAAGGTTAGGTTATGCTCCGGGGGCTTGCCTTCTTGCTCTAGCTGGGGGTTAGCCTCCAGGTTGGTCGATCCTTCGCCGGCACCTCCCTCCGGGATTCCTTCCTCGTCGGCGGGGATGAGATGGTAGTTGCTGTCCGGAATAATGCCTTCTACATGAGATGCATAACTTAATGGCTGCCTATTGATTCCAAGATTAAGACCTTGAAGGCCATTTTCACCTAGACATGCTTAAGTACTATACTCTTTTTCATAAAATTAGAGGAGGGCGTGTGGAAAATTTTTATACAACTTTGATGGTGATTGTGTACATATATAAAAGAATTCTATTTATTATTTGCAGATTAGGGTTCTGTTCTGAAAATTTAATCCTTTCCATGTTTTATTTTAATTACTTATCAAAAATTCTATTCTTTTAAATAACTCAATTTCCACCTTAATTCCTTCTCATTTTTGTTTCTCCTTTTCTGTTCATCATTTTTATCTATAAACTTTATGACAGCTACTGGAGTATAAGAGCTAAGCTCACTCCAAAATTTAGCTAAATCTGAGCTACACATAATTTATTAAAATTAATACAATCTGCTGCCTGCAGAAATGAAATAAATTCATATAAAATTGAAAATACATCCAAATCAGGAAATTTTCCTACCAAAGCTAGTCATGAGTGCAAGGAGGGCTCTGGCAAAGTGGTGGCTCAAAATAACCCTTGGACAGTCCTCAATAAATTTCTATCCTAAAACACATAACTATTTATTTGCTAGTCTAAACAGAGCAAAATTAAGTTTTTCATTTTTAACAGGTGTGCTAACAAGGTTTTGGTCCTCTGGAGAAAAATGATGATTTTTCACTACATAGATTATTTTTAATAATTTCTGGACTACAAAAATACAGGAAACACATTTTAATTCATAACTGAAGCTACAGTCCAAATTTTTAGGTCCCCTTTGGACACAAGCTGTCCAAAGTCACTACAAACAACATATCCAAAGATCAACCCTAGCGGAGCTCTGGATTTGAAATGGTGCACAAGTTTCAAATTTTACAGTTTGAATTTTAATTCAAAAATGGTTCACCAAAAGTATAGACATGCTTAAAGGAGATTGGAGTTTACAATCTCACGAGTCCAGGGAGTATTTTTGTGCATTTTTCTGATTTTTGTACGATTTTTAACAGATTCTACAAGATTCGGGAAAATAGATCTAAGTTTAAGAATCTTTTTACGCTGGGGACCCTAGAACTTTCAAAACCTTTCAAACAAGCCCCTGACTTTTGCGCAGAGGACCCTAGGACTAAAAGGCGAAACGACGGCGAACTGGGTCGGGGGATGTTGGGGGAAATGGAGAGGAGCTCACCGCGAGTCGGTTGAGGTAGGTCTCGCGGTCGGAGATGAAGCGGCGCGGCTCGTCGACGTTGAGCGGCGGCGCGGTTAGCTCCGGCGATGTCGCTGGCGGTCTGCGGTGGTCGAGGCGGTGCACGGAAAGGCTCGTGAGCTTCACGGGACGATGGATAGGTCTCGCCGTGGAGGTGGTGTTCTGGGTGTCAATGGCCGAGCGGTGGGGAAAAGTCTCGATTCGCGGCGAGTGTGGCTGTTTCGAGCTGGGGATTGCTCGAGCAGCTAGCGGGTGAGTGAGCGAGCTGCACACGCGGGGGATTGGAAAGGGGTGGAGGGATTCGCGGTCGATTCGAGGTTGCGGCGGGGAAGCTCGAGCTCGGCTCAGGGTGTCCCGAGGTGGAAGACGACGGGAGCGAGCGCGGTAAGAGGGAATGGCTAAGTGTGGACTGAGGGGGAAGAGTGTGCGGTGCTCGGGAAGCGTTTGGGTGCGCTAGCGAGCACTGAGTGGGCTCGTGGCGTGTGTGCGCGTGCACGGGCCGTCGTGGTCGCCATTGATGGCGCGGCGAGCTCGGGCAGAGCGCGCGCACGGGACTGGGCGTCAAAGATCGTCGCGTGGAGCAGCGGAGATCTTCTACAGGCGTCTTGGCGCGGATGAGCGGAGAGGAATCTTCCGCGGCGCACTGCGCGTCGCTGCGCGCGAGCGCGCGGCCAACGGCGGACGCCCGACACGCCATGATGCGCTCCCGCGGCACAAGGCAAAGCGGAGGAACGACGGCGACGGTTGACAGCTCGGGAGGGTTGGGACAAGCACAGGCGACAAGCGCCACCCAACGCCGCGGCTCGGCCAAGGACTCGCGCGGCCCCATCCGCCGGCTCGCCAGGCCACGTGCGGCCGAGGCTCCGGGCCAGCCACAGAGGCGCGCCAAGGGCCGAGCTGGCAGCCCCGGGGAGCTCCCACTGTACATTTGAATTTTCGCCAAAAATTTGAACTGAACTTGAAAAATGTGGAATATAAAATTGGAGTTCGAAAAATGGGACACAACTTTACTTTTGGGGTGTGAACCGAAATTTCAAATTTTTCGAGCTCAAACAACCCAATTTCAAAAGGTGCCCAGAACTGTATTTCGGTTTTGAGGGACTAACTGCAAAAATTTTTCAAAAGTTCCAAGCAGTGACTAGCCTTATTTGTGATTGACGAAACAACTTTTTATTTTTGGAGATTTCAAGTTTAGTACCAAAGTTTGAGTTTTCAGTTGGGTGTCAAACAACCCTTGTTTTTTGAATATAAATTTGAATTTTTGATGGATTCTTAAATTTCAACCCATAACTCCTGTTACATTGGTTTTAGTGTTACTTTTAATTCTTTTGACACTCAGAATTCACAAACAGAAAACGAGACACAAAAATGAGAAGAAATTAAGGTGAAATTGAGTTATTTAAAAAGATAGAGTTTTATAATTTTAAATAGATATAGCATGGAAAGGTTTAAAAATTCAGAAACAGCACCTTTATCTTCAAAATAAATAAATTGAATTCTTTTTATAGTATGTACACAATCACCACCAAAGTTGGTATAAAAAAAATTCTCCACACACCCCTCTTCTAATTTTATGAAAAGAGAGTAGTACTCAAGCATGTCTAGGTGAATATGGCCTTCAAGGCCTTAGTTTTGGA